>JAMPIV010008747.1:102500-140000 GCA_024509875.1 Oreohelix idahoensis
TAAATTCACATACGTTGCAATTAATATTTGATACAACATCTTATTTTCTACATTTATTATTGCGACATTATTTCAGTGCTTTCTGGTAAATAATATGTTTGGGGTTGCCATCTGGGGTAAAAATGAATAAATTTCTTGGTGTGCCCTCTATGGAGCAAGCAACGTATAGTTGTCCGTCCGAAAAGCATGGATTTTTTAAATTTGTCGCGAGAAGTTTGAGATGTTATTAAGAATAATATATCCTGGACATAAAGGTGTATCAGATGATACCAGGATAGTGCCAGATAAGAGTGTAGTCTTATCAGTAATACCCCCTTCTCTGAAGAGAGTAAGGGTGTATAGACACAAAGGTAGGGTCAAGCTATGTAAGTTCCCAGAGAAGATGTTGATGTAGTACTCTGAGTCCCTAACTGCTACCTATATTTATATTTACCAACAAGAACTAAAATTCAACTTAAAGAACTTCTGGTGAATATTTACAATTTAATTAACAGATATTTTTCTCTGTTTGAAAATGTTGAACTCAAATATTTTACAGTATGAAATAAATAATAATAGTTAAATAAATGTTCTTGTTTCTTGGTTCACAATGTCTATCATCTTGTAGACAACTTCTCTGGCTGGAGTATTCACTAGTTGAATTGTTTATTATTATTATTTAAAGTTGTGAAACACTATATTATTTTAGTCATCCTGAACTGGAAAATATGTTTCTTTATTTGAGCTGGATAAGCTTGACAGTTGCAGTAAGCAACTTATCTGCCTCACGGCAGCTGGCTCCTCTATATGCTGGAAACACAATTTCAGCTGAACTTGTTCCAGTAAGTATTCACGTGATGACGGGCCTGTTATCACCAACTGGCACTGCATACGATGAAACTTTAGTAAGAGTAGCCTCTTCTGCTTTTTGAAGCTTGTGTTTAAAGGATTAAACCTGCAATGAATTCAAACGCAATCCCTGTATTTTCTATTCATACCCCTCTTATGACACAGATGGGGACGATAGACAGTTTCAGATAAGCGTGCCAGCAGACGCACAAGATATAGTGTAGTCAACAACAATCATTTTAATACAAAATGATCACAATTTAATTCTACCTTTTAAATTTATAAGAATCGTCCCATGATTTGCCTCCATACAATAATTTGATTGTGAGTAAAACTAATTAACAATATGTCAAATGATACTGTGAATCAATCCCTTTCATCCATCTTTATGTTCCTGTCAAGTGTATCATTCCATTCAAGAAATATACTACTCGTCAAAAGTCAAGGGCCATTTAGAAAAACCTTGGTTGAAACCATAAAACAAATCTGATATAAACGTAATTGGTATCAGTCAAAACGGCATTTATTGAATACCAAATTGACATGTCACGTAAAGAAATGGAAACACACATTCAAACGCAATGAAGCTGTGAAGTGTGTCACCCACCTTTTCAAAAGTCACACAATAGATATTGGACAAATAGACATTTCAAAATCGGGTATGACCACCGTTTGCAGCAAGGCATTCAAGACAGCGTAGACGCATCGAGTCCACAAGGGTCCGAAGAGTATCCTGAGGAACAGCTTGCCATTCCTGAAGCAGAAATGCAGTCAACTGGGCAACATCCATTGGCGGGGAGTGATTTGTTGACAATCTTCAACCAAGGACATCCCAGAGGTGCTCAATCGGAGAAAGGTCAGGTGAATGAGCTGGCCACGCCATCCTGATGATCCCATGTTGCTGAATAAACTCATTCACCACACGAGCTCGATGGGGTCGAGCGTTATCATCTTGGAGGATGGCATTACCACCTATGGCCTCCAGAGCAGGCTGAACAATTGGTCTCAAGATTTCGTTCTGGTATCTTAGGCCGGTCAAGTTGCCTTGGATGATGTAGAGTGGGGTCCTGCCGTGTCTGTAGAAGCCTTCCCAGGCCATGACAGAAGCCCTACCATAACGATCTACCTCTCGAATTGTGTCATCAGTAAATCGCTCTCCTGGTCGTCTCCAAACTCGAATCCTGCCATCATTGAATGACACAGTGAAGCGAGATTCATTAGTGAAGAGAACTTGACTCCAATGTTGCCTTGTCCATCGGATGTGCTCGCGACACTAAGCAACACGGGCGCTGCGATGAGCAGGAGTAAGAGGGATTCTGACTGCAGGACGTCGAGCAGCCAGTCCAAATTCACGTAAACGTCTGCGAATGGTGCTTTGACTGACATTAACGTTTACAGTTTGTCTCAGCTGACATCTTAGAGTGGAACAAGTCACTGTTCGATGGCGCAGGGCTGACAACAAGATGTACCGGTCATCATGTCTATTGGTGCATCTAGGGCGACCTGGCCGGTGGCGATCCTCCACACTTCCCGTGGCCTGAAATCTCTCCAAAATTCTTTGGATAGTAGAGTGTGACACTGCAAGCCGTCTAGCAACCTCACGGACAGATAAACCACTTTCATCCCACGCTATAGCCCTCATTCTTTGTAAGGTGTCAAGACTTCTTCTCTGTGGCATGGTTTTTGCAAGTGATGAAACTACCCTAAGTCTGCTGATTGTAAAACAAATTAAGAATGAACTCTGTTCACGAAAAGTCGCCATTGCACGTGGAATGTCAATCAGTACGATTACTTCACCTGTTTGGTTGTACAAAAGTTTGAAAAAACAGATTAAAAATGTGAATTTATGGTCAGCAAACCAAATTGCACGTGATCACCATGGTTTTCGGTGAGTTGTTTTTATGCTTAACGTGCATAGAGGACTGTCAGAGGAAGATATTGCACCCATTATTACTAAAAACTTCCTTCTTTTAATCATTCTATGCGCTTATATAAAATATTATTGAAAATAAAAGGGTGGCTGTTGCGTGCATATTTTGACGCACATTTTACAAAAATCGATATGGCTATTTAATATGGGAAAAATATAGACATTCATTTATTTGTGTATGAAAATGCTGTTTATGGTAAATGCGAGATAATCCATGTTTGATTCACACTTTTGATTATAGGAGTAATCGTTCTGGATATTGATCCAGCGCAAGGATATTGCGCTTGCGTTTGTACTTATTTTTTAGGGCCAGAAAATATATTAATTTGCTTATTGTGTTTATGGCCTGAATTCATATGTATTACATATTATTAGTACAAGTAGAATCAGTCCTATATTGTATATTTTGGATGGGTAGGAGGGACTAGATTCTTGCTAGCGGAAGTATGAGTTGTCTTGACAAGTCGTGATGAGTTCCGATGTACTGCTTACAAATGGCGGGGTACGTTTTTCTAGAGCTGGTCCTTTCGTCAGAAAAAAATGTCTCACGAAGTGGTTTTTCTTCTGAAGGAGATGGTGTCTCTACGATAGTTTGTGTTAGAGACTCTCCTTATGTCAGTATATAGATGATTCGGACTCCAGGTAAACCCAGCTCCTATTTTTGATGATCTCTCGTCGGTTAGGCCTAGCTTGACTTTTGTGCTTCGCTATGCTAGTGTCGTGTTTTGTATCGACGAAGATGACAGATTTTCCTGCAGCGGTTATGGCTACGTGAATTAACCTGATCACCGTAGAGCTGTATGGAAACATTTATGAAATCCTTTATATACCCATTATAAATTAACTCTGGCTTATATTCTCCTTCCTATGAATGAGTGAACGACAACTCAGGGAGACAGCCATGTTGGATTTCGGTCATCATATGTTTTGATCACTGCCAAGAGAACAGATTATTTATCTTATTATCGGACAGTGACAGGGAGATCTCAATCTTGCTAGAAACCCCCTTTCGTGGTTTCATAATATATACTACAAACTATGGACGTCAAGTAACTTTGGTTATTTATCGATCCGCCCTTCACTGACGCGTTTAGTCAGATAGGGGGATGTGGCCATAATGTATCATGACATTGAACTTTTGATGTACTGCCCATTATTTCTGAATGTGTCATGACTTCAGATCTGCTATGTATACCTACAAATTGATATGTCAACGAACCATGATGTACTCGTATGTCCCAGTGTGTACGTCTGAATAAATTGAGTAAACTAAGATTCCAGCAGTCTGCATTGGTGCCTTGTAGACACAAGTGTGAGTGGTTATATTGGTCAGCACACGAACAGTACACCATTCGCGGTAATCACACTCTACACTTCTACTTCATACATACACCATCCTGCGTCGGCTGAAGTGACCAAGTTTAGGGCCTGCTTCCCCTGGAGCCTTTGCCTTCCCTAACTCAGGACTAGGGTGAGTTACCCATTTACAGCTGGGTAGACTGGAGCATGCCTGATCTCAACAACACACCACTCTTCCTTACAGAGCAGACAGACTGATACTTTACAGTGTGTGTGTGAAAGCAACTTTACAGAGTGGAAAGAACAAGACTTTACAGTGGCGAGCCAGATTCCTGGGTCCAGCTTACGCAGTTTTGTGTTGAGAATCACAGTTTACAGCTGAAAGAACATTTGTTTGAACACATCAACACCAGTAGGACAGCTATACAGTCGATGTCAGCTTCAGCGCTTGTTGACAGTTTTTCGCTGTACAGACAGTATTACACAGGACAGTGGTATCAAGTGTAGAAAATATCTGGAGCAATATTGTTGACATTTCTCAACGTACAGAAGAATCACAGTGTTGCTGAACATAAAGTGCATAGTTCATCGTTGGTTCTTCAGATGCTCAACAGAGAAAAATTGACAGTGTAATAGTTTAAAATTAAATCTATTACTGAATAAAGTGGCAAGTTATTAGTATTAAAATAAACTGTGCCTGCTTTACAACACTATACCTGCAACACATTCCATTCATGACATAAATGATATTGTATGCTATATGCTATTTATGCTTACATGTTATTTGTTTATATGTGTAAGGGTTTATATGTTGCGGGCCTGGATGGGTGGTGACTAGAACAGGAAATACCGAGTGATATTGGTCTTGTTCTGGCGTTCGATAGGGAGCAATTTCTTAATTGAAATTTGCATGCAACATAGTTTGCAAATATTTGGTTAGTTGTGACGACTGTTTCATATTTGTATTTGTAACATTTTTTGTGTTCCTTAGTTTTGTTTGATTTGTTTGTATAATTGTAGGTCTCATCTTTTCTTTCATTTCAGTTTTTTACACCCTTATGTTTATACACTGTGGCGTTATTTGTCTTGTTATCTTATGGCAGTTATCATCACGGTTTCTGTGATCATTTTTTTCATTTCTCCTATTTGATTTAATTTGATCTCTGCAAATGTTTTCAGATTGTCTTTTCTTGTTTGTCATTTGTAATGTCTTTAGTTGACATATGACGTATAGTGGTATACACTGATAGTATAGTACAGATCAGTACTTTCTGATTGTTATTGTTATAAAACAAAATGTACAAGACCTTTGTAAGGCTTGTCTCCCAAAGTGATTGGTAAAGGGAAATATTTTTTTTCCACAGGTACTCAAGTGATCTTTGATTACATTGAGGTATACAAGACCTTTGTAAGGCTTGTCCCCACAGTATTTGAGATACAATTATTGTTGTCCACAGGTACTCAAGTTATCATTGGTTATTATAAACCATACAAGTTTGGACTAAGACTAAGTCTAAGGTATAGACTTGTCTCCCATTAACTTGAAAGAGGGTAATTTATTTACTTTTTCAGGTTTCTGATTTAAGAAGACAATATGTCTACATTAGATTATTTTATTGCTCAAGGAAAATCTCTTGATAAGACTGGAAAAGACTTAGAACAATGGGCTGTTGCTCAATATGACAAAGCATTAGCTGCAGAAGAGAAAAAAACTGCTGCTGCTGTTGAAGAAAAAAAAGCTGCGGCTGAGGAGAGAAAACTTCAAATAGAAGAAAAAAAAGCTGCTGCAGAAGAAAGGAAAGCAATAGCTGAAGAAAAAAGATTAGAAAAAGAAGCTGATACTGCTGCTGAACTTAAGAAATTGCAGATGCAAGTGGAGGAAAGGAGATTTGATGCAGAACAGAAGAAATTAGAAGCTGCTGCAGAACAGAAGAAATTAGAAGCTGCTGCAGAACAGAAAAAATTAGAAGCTGCTGCAGAACAGAAAAAATTAGAAGCTGCTGCAGAACAAAAAAAACTAGAAGTTGCTGCTGCTGCAGAACAGAAGAAATTAGAAGCTGCTGCAGAACAGAGAAGATTAGATAGAGAAGCTGAAGAGAGAAAAGCAATAAGAGAACATGAGTTTGAATTAGAGAAATTAAAATTGACATGTATGAGTAATGTTAATCAGGCATCTGGTGGTAATGGTAAACCCTTCGTGTACAAGGTCAAGGTACCAGCGTTTAACCCTACCAGTGATGACATAACATTTTGGCTTTCTAGATTTGAACGGGCTTGTCGATCTCATAATGTTGACAAATCACAGTATGTGAATCAGTTGTCTGAAAATCTAAAAGGGGAGTCTCTGAGTAAGTTATATTTTGTTGAAGAGGCCGACAAAGATAATTATGATGCTGTTAGGGCAGCTTTGATAAAGAGATATCAGCTGTCTGAAGAAGGTTATCGTCTTTTGTTTAAAACAATGAGACCTGAGGTAGGTGTAGAATTCTCAGAATTCATCTCAAAAGCACGAATTACACTTTCACGATGGATTGAATTATCCAAAACAGAGAAAACATTTGATGGTCTTACGGATTTATTGCTAAGAGACAAGGTCATGTCTTCTGTAAATAAATCATTCCTAGAGTTCTTACATGAGCGTAAACCTAGTACAATAAAGCAAATGGAAGAATATTGTGACCAGTATGCCACGGCACACCCTGACATGATTCTTAGTAACTCTAACATTAAAGAGAGTATGCCAGTTGCTTCGGCAACAGAATATAATCAGAATTACTCACACAAATTCCAAGGAGCTAAAAATAAATTTGATAAAAAGGTTAATTGGAATAAGTATCAAAACCAAGATAACCACTCAAATCAGAGTTCTTCTTCGAAGAACTGGAATCGGGCTGATAGTCCTCGACACGCGAGGGGTGCCCATAATGTTAGAAATTCTCGGAAAGGGAGTAGCTATAGGAACTACCCAAGTGCTTCATGGAGACAAAAGAAACAATATTACAGGGATACTCAATTTAATGAGCATGATGATTATGATCATGAATATTATGATTCAAACCCAAATAGGGGTTATAACAGAGGCAATAATAATTATAGAGACAATTATAACCGAGGTAGATCACAACACAAAAGACATGGTAAATCTTATTACCAGGCTAACTCTGCACAACAGGAGTTCCACGACACCGATAATCAGAATAATGATAAAAAAGACTCCAATAGTGTAGCGAATTCCGCTTTTGATTTTGCTAGAGCATCTGAGTGTTCGCAATGCAAAACATTATTCGATCCAACCACAGTGTCTACTTTAAGCTGCGGTCACCCACTTCCCGCTCTCCATGCGTCAATTGCGCATAATGGAAGGGGTGCTCTTGTCTTTAATAGGGGCCTAATAGATGGTACTCCGGTATCAATTCTTTTCGACTCGGGGTGCACTACAATTGGAGTGAGGCAATCACTCGTAAATCCTTCTCGAGCTACAGGCAATATAGTCAAATGTGTAACATTTGGTGGCACATTGGAGAAGTACTCCACTGCCATTATCAATATTGCTACGCCTTTCTTTACAGGAGAGGTGCAAGCATGTCTCTTGCCGAATCCGATCGCTGATCTTATCATCGGTCGCATTCATGGAGTGAAAGAATGCACTCCACAGCAAATTTCTAATTGGGAAAATGTTAATATGCAATCTGCTAATGCAGTAATCACTAGGGCTCAAGCTCTCAATATGCCATAATCTTCACATTCTGAAGATAATGATGCGCAGATCCAAGATGATCCCTTGGAGATTTCCCACGATTCCTTTATCAAACAGCAGGAAGATGATCCTACTCTAAAGAAATTCTTTACTCTGGCAACAAAAGGTGATCCGAATAAGGATACTAATCGTAAATCTTGGATTACGTTGAAGAATGGCGTACTTGTACG
Organism: Oreohelix idahoensis; assembly: GCA_024509875.1. NCBI lineage: Eukaryota > Metazoa > Mollusca > Gastropoda > Stylommatophora > Oreohelicidae > Oreohelix > Oreohelix idahoensis. Next base: position 110,485 of record JAMPIV010008747.1, read on the forward strand.
TATGGTACAAGACTCCGCTAAGTCCATTCATTCTCAAATCCTTGTGCCTAAAAATATGAGAGTTAAAATTTTACAGCACGCTCATGATTCGCAGTGTGCTGGACATATGGGTTTTTCCCGTACTAAAGCTAGAGTTCTTCAATCTTTCTTTTGGCCTGCGGTGAATAAGGACATACGAATCTATTGTCGATCTTGTAAAGTATATCAAGAGATTAAATCCAGAGGTCCACGCCATGATGCACCTATTCAGGCTGCAGACATTCCCATTCGGCCATTTCAAAAAATGGCGATAGACATCATTGGTCCATTTAAGATAAAGTCTGCTAGAGGACACCAATTTATTTTGACATGTGTTGATATGTGCACACGTTGGCCGGAGGCTGTTCCTCTAAAGAGCATAACTACTGCTGATGTCGCAGATGCTCTTTGGTTAATATTTTCTCGTCTGGGATTTCCAGCAGAAATATTATCCGACCATGGTACCCAACTCATATCGGATACCATGTCTCAAGTAATGTCGACTCTGAAGATAGAGAGATCGCTGAGTAGTATTTATCATCCTATGTCCAATGGGATGGTGGAACGTTTGAATAGAACTCTGAAAAACCTACTAGGTAAGATAACAGAAGATCATCCTCAGGATTGGGATAGGGTTTTACCCGCGGCTCTCTTTGCATATAGAGAGGTCGCCAACGAACATACAGGATTTTCTCCCTTTGAACTTGTCTTTGGCGCGAAACCGCGAGGTCCTATGTCCTTACTGCATGATCTTATAACTGCTGATAATATTGTCGATGACACAAAATCCTCTTATGAATATGTCATCGCACTTAGACACAAGATTATTGAAGCATGCAAATTGGCAACTGCTTCTTCTGAATTTGCAAAACAGAAGGCAAGGGAATTTGCCAATAAAAAGAGATGTTTGCGTCAACTTTGTCCAGGTGACAAAGCATTTGTCTTGCTACCTTGTAGGGAAAATAGACTTCTCATTTCTTGGAAAGGTCCGTACGATATAATATCAAAGGTTTCCGATGTTGACTATATCGTCGATATTGACGGGAAGCGTAAAACCTTCCACATCAACATGCTCACGGAATTCCATGAACGTCCTGATTATTTACAACCTGTTTTCCAGGCAATGGACGATTTTCCAGTCCAACATGGACAGTACTCATCTCTGTCAGTAATACAGGATGAGGAAACGAGTTTCTCGGATGTAAATTTACCTTTTCCAATGATTCCTCTTCACTCTAATGAATCATGGAAAGATGTTGCAATTTCTCCAGAATTATCTCCAGGAGAGCAGAAACAAGTTTCTACTATGTTAGAACAATTTCAGGATGTCCTTACTGACATTCCTGGTCAAACTGATGTCATTCAACATGACATTATTCTTACTGACCATAGTCCTATAAGAGTCAGACCGTATCCTATCCCGATACATTTTCAAGCACAGGTAGAGAAAGAGCTAGATGAGATGATAGAGTTAAAAATTATTGAACCATCCACATCAGCATATTCTTCGCCGATGGTTATAGTACGGAAAAAAGACAATAACATACGTCTTTGCGTGGATTATCGCAAATTGAATCAAGTGACTAAATTCGATGCTGAACCTATGCCTTTACTAGAAGAGCTACTTACGAGACTATCGAATTCTCACTTCTTTACTAAACTCGATTTGTCTAAGGGATATTGGCAAGTTCCACTATCCGAACACGCCAAACCGTTTACTGCTTTTTCGACGCCTAGGGGTCTATTCCAATGGAATTTCATGCCTTTCGGTCTTGTGAACGCCCCTGCTACATTTGTACGCATGATGCGTCGAATCCTATCTCATCGCTCAGATGTCATTGCGTATCTTGATGACAACTGTCTTTTCAGTGATACTTGGAACGATCACTATAATGGTATAAATGAACTATTGTCTATCTTACGCGAGCATAACCTGACAGCGAAACCATCGAAAGCATGTATTGGTTTTAGCGAAATATCTTTCTTAGGACACCGTGTTGGTCATGGGTTCCTAAAAACAGAAGACCATAATACAAGTAAGATACTTAACATTTCTATTCCTAAGACTAAAAAGCAAGTACGAAGTCTCTTAGGTCTAATACAATTTTATGGACGATTCATCCCGAATCTGTCCTCCATTATGTCACCTCTTTCTTCCTTGCTAAAGAAAGGGTCTCCTAATGTAGTCCATTGGACTCAAGAATGTCAATCCTCTTTGGATAAGGTTAAAACTATGTTTTCTACTTCACCTACCCTAGTATTGCCTTCTAAGGATAAGACATTTATTCTTCGTAGTGACGCTTCATCCACCGGGATTGGAGCTGCACTAATGCAAGAGTACTCTGGAACTCTGCATCCTGTGATGTATATTTCTCGGAAATTAAATGCCGCAGAGAAGAATTACTCGGTCCTAGACCGTGAATTATTGGCTATGGTTTGGTCAATCCTTAAACTGCAAAGATTTCTTCTGGGCGCGCATTTCATTGTGGAAACTGACCAGAAAGCTCTTACGGCTATTCAGAGTAAAAATCTGAAGAGCGCGAGATCAACGCGATACGCGATTGCTCTACAGCCATTTCATTTTTCGGTGCGAGCTATCCGTGGGTCAGAAAATGTGATGGCAGATATTTTGTCTAGATGCCCACATGATTCATAACTGTTATACAACTTTGATACAGTTGTTTCTATGTTGAAATGTGTACACATATGTAATATATCATATATTGATTGTAACACTACTTAGCGGTTCATTGATATGTATTCACCGCTGATCTTTCAATGTTTTTCGTCTTTGATGATCATGATGTTAAGATATCTTAGATGGAATTTATGTATAAACTAATGTGGAAATTGTGTCATTGCTAATATTGTAGTATGCGTTGGTGACACCTCTCTGGAAATATTTATACTTAGAGAAGTACTTTCTCTAAGGTCATAAAACTTATGCTTATCATCTGCGCATTGTTATTGCTGCGTTGTGAGCCTATTGTATGTTGCTCCTAGATGTATTTCAAAAAAAATGTACCATTTTTTTTTCCCGAGGGGTGTGGTAATCTGTTGCGTGCATATTTTGACGCACATTTTACAAAAATCGATATGGCTATTTAATATGGGAAAAATATAGACATTCATTTATTTGTGTATGAAAATGCTGTTTATGGTAAAAGCGAGATAATCCATGTTTGATTCACACTTTTGATTATAGGAGTAATCGTTCTGGATATTGATCCAGCGCAAAGATATTGCGCTTGCGTTTGTACTTATTTTTTAGGGCCAGAAAATATATTAATTTGCTTATTGTGTTTATGGCCTGAATTCATATGTATTACATATTATTAGTACAAGTAGAATCAGTCCTATATTGTATATTTTGGATGGGTAGGAGGGACTAGATTCTTGCTAGCGGAAGTATGAGTTGTCTTGACAAGTCGTGATGAGTTCCGATGTACTGCTTACAAATGGCGGGGTACGTTTTTCTAGAGCTGGTCCTTTCGTCAGAAAAAAATGTCTCACGAAGTGGTTTTTCTTCTGAAGGAGATGGTGTCTCTACGATAGTTTGTGTTAGAGACTCTCCTTATGTCAGTATATAGATGATTCGGACTCCAGGTAAACCCAGCTCCTATTTTTGATGATCTCTCGTCGGTTAGGCCTAGCTTGACTTTTGTGCTTCGCTATGCTAGTGTCGTGTTTTGTATCGACGAAGATGACAGATTTTCCTGCAGCGGTTATGGCTACGTGAATTAACCTGATCACCGTAGAGCTGTATGGAAACATTTATGAAATCCTTTATATACCCATTATAAATTAACTCTGGCTTATATTCTCCTTCCTATGAATGAGTGAACGACAACTCAGGGAGACAGCCATGTTGGATTTCGGTCATCATATGTTTTGATCACTGCCAAGAGAACAGATTATTTATCTTATTATCGGACAGTGACAGGGAGATCTCAATCTTGCTAGAAACCCCCTTTCGTGGTTTCATAATATATACTACAAACTATGGACGTCAAGTAACTTTGGCTATTTATCGATCCGCCCTTCACTGACGCGTTTAGTCAGATAGGGGGATGTGGCCATAATGTATCATGACATTGAACTTTTGATGTACTGCCCATTATTTCTGAATGTGTCATGACTTCAGATCTGCTATGTATACCTACAAATTGATATGTCAACGAACCATGATGTACTCGTATGTCCCAGTGTGTACGTCTGAATAAATTGAGTAAACTAAGATTCCAGCAGTCTGCATTGGTGCCTTGTAGACACAAGTGTGAGTGGTTATATTGGTCAGCACACGAACAGTACACCATTCGCGGTAATCACACTCTACACTTCTACTTCATACATACACCATCCTGCGTCGGCTGAAGTGACCAAGTTTAGGGCCTGCTTCCCCTGGAGCCTTTGCCTTCCCTAACTCAGGACTAGGGTGAGTTACCCATTTACAGCTGGGTAGACTGGAGCATGCCTGATCTCAACAACACACCACTCTTCCTTACAGAGCAGACAGACTGATACTTTACAGTGTGTGTGTGAAAGCAACTTTACAGAGTGGAAAGAACAAGACTTTACAGTGGCCTTTGACTTTTGACGAGTAGTATACTTCTTTAAATACATTTCCCAACTTACAAACACAATTAGCTATCTCTCTCAATATATTTAAATATTTCCGACGGTGGGCGAGGGGAACTTCCCAAAGTGAATGCCGAATTTATTAGGCTATCTGACATCCGCCGTAAGAGGGGAACTGAATGGTTATCCTTTGGTTACCTTTTAGCCTATCGTACAATTTAGGAAAACTGCTTTTATAATTATCTCCGTTATTCCTGATGCGATTATTGTCAAGTAAAGTTTCCCTTATACTTAGAATTGGGCTTTATATATATATATATATATATATATATATATATATATATATATATATATATATATATATATATATATATATATATATATATATATATATAATAATCTCTTTGGTTACTACTAGCATTTTCTGTTATGCATAGTTTAAACAGCTAACTTTAGGCCAACCTGAAGCTTCGAATGCATTTAACCTAAGATTTCTCCCGTCCTAAAATAGTATTAGTAAAAGTATTACTACTTACGGGTAGAGTAACATTCCTCATATCGTGTGGATAACCTCTGCCAAGTGATACTTCTTTTATATTACAGTAGCATAATTCTGAAGTTAATCATGTTACACAAATAGGGTCTGGCCATTTTGATGCTCCCTGCAGTTGTAAACACAGGACCAAAACAAGCGTTTTCATTGGTCGGGGTATCCTATCTTTTTACAATGTATGGCGCACCGTTAAGACCAGAGTTATTTGAATTCGTTATGTGAACCAGACGTCATTTCACGACAAAGTTAATGCCAGCTACTTCTAGTAACCCTCCTTGAACTTTGTTTATTGTCATTACAAATGCTAGACGCTCTGGATATTGCAGTCGCTTAAATTCTAAATGCATATCAGTGGGGAGGAGAGGAATGCGTGGAATGAAAGCATCTTCTCTGGGACAGTCTGTTAATATTGTTGATTCTATCACGTTTGGCATGAGGTTGTGAACACGTAATCTTGTTTCTTTACACCATTTATGCGGATCAAGATTTCGCAGTCTTATTATCGGTGCAGCGATTTTAGAAATTAAGTTGTGCGGTGGCATTCAAGTTTGGTTCCAATGAGTTGAGGAACTCCGTTGGATAAAATATAGCCTGCTGGCTGTCTATGATAGTCTTAATAAATTGATTTGTATGTTGTGGCAATGCCCGGAAGCTGATTCTTCAGTTGGAGATTAATTTTTTTTTAACGCTGTCATTTTTAGGCGACAGAATCACTCACTCACAAAGCCATTCATGGTTTTTAAAGTTGTTGTGAATGTTCGGAAAAAAAGCTGTTTTGTAATCCTTAAACTGACATGGCCTCATTGCAAAAAATTCAGATGGAAACGAAATCATATTAGTTGTAGGATTTTTAGGAAACTTGCCTTCACCAAAGCACAACAGTTAATGAGAAAAGTTGTATGCATTTGTATCTCTAAGTAAATAAAATTGCATATCGGTGGGCAGTCCCATTTTCTGAAGGAGTCTCCAAAGGTATGATGCATTGAGGCAAGCATTTAGTTCGTCCGCCGGTGTTGATCGTGCAATAACTGGTAATGCTTGATGAAAGTCACCAGAAAGCACTACCCTCCTATTTGAAGGGTGTTTCTCCTAATATCTTGTAGAGTCAGATCAAGAGTTTCGAGCTCTCTTATGTTACATCATGCACTCATCCCATGCAATGTCTTTGCATTATTTTAGCACTTGCACTTGTCCAAAGTCTTTGCTAGTGTTACAAATTGGAGACTCTAAATGTGCTAGATTTAGGGGTAGCTTGAGAGCTGAATGAACTGCACGACCTCCTTCCAATAATGTAAATGCTATTCTGGATAATGCAACTGCAAGCGTAATCTCACTTTACTTCCGAATTTTAACAAGAAGCAAATTAATAAGAAATATTTTTCCCGTCCCACCAGGCGCACCAAGAAAGAATAGTCTTCCGTTTCCATTTCTGATCGGGTCCAGAATAGCGTTGTATGCCAATCTTTGATCATCAAATAAGAGAGGCTCATTGGTTTCAACAAATCTTTCCTACTGATCAATGCCTTTGTTTGTTTCCCACAAAATGTCTCTATCAAATATCTCAGAAACAATAAAGCATCGATGCATTCAAAGCTCATACTGCTTCCTTTTATTTAAGTTTAGGTCTCACAAATTATATCCGGGAGGAACCTGTAATCGAAATTGAGATTGTATCAAAATACTGTCAATATCAGATCAGAGTATTGCATTATAATTAAACGTGTACTGTTGAACTGTGCAGTATTATTAGAGTTATTGTTATTGTTAATCAGAATCAACCTCACTCCACTCCGGGCAAGCCCATAGATGCTCAGTCTCCCTCAGCAAATGTCAAAGAGTATGAATGCTAATTGTATCTGTAGCACGCTGGTTGTACATACGACGGACGCATCCTATTTCACGTCCATTTCTGCTAGTCCCATGTTTGATGCCAAACTCCAACAGTCTCAGCCTTGTTGATTCATCCATTGCAGTGTCATTATCCAGCAGGTGATCATTAATAGTCTTTAGTATCTCTCCCTTATCCATGTCCAGTGTCCCCACTATGGGTGCTCTCGATGCCACTCTCATTGCCACATACCCCTGCATGACCAGAACAGTATACCAACTCTTGAAGACTTGAAGATTCTACTGATGTTTTCCATTCCTGCCGCAGCCATCCGTTCTAAACTTTCCGAAGTATGGCTTGAGAGTCTGACAATATAACTGCCCCGGTTGATGGAGTTTCAGACAGCCACCTCAGTTCAGCGACGACCCTGCCCTTTATTCTCGCAGAGAAGCCCCATTCTGATTTCTCACCACGCACTACAGACCCATCAGTGTACACAATGGCTTCATCATCCCCATCATGATCACTTATCAGCTGATTAATCCCAGCTCTGCTTTTCCACTGCTCCAAAATCTGCACTCTCTGCCAAGGGAATCATGTTTGTAGCTTATCCAGTTCTCCCCTGACTTACTCTATTCTTCCGCTTTGGATACATTTTCAACCCTTGTCACCTGACCAATCGTAGCCTCTGCCTGTGCCGTCCACGACATTACCCTCTGGATTTTTGCTCCTTTGATGTCAGCTACTTTCTCATGTAGTGGGTGTCTTTTGTCGGTGGTTACTCGCATATAGGCTTTTGCCTGGGTCATCGTATATCTGGATTTAGCGGACAGCAATCCGAGCATGTATCTATCTCATTGTCACAAAACGTGTCGCAACCCTTCATTTTGAATGCGTTCCAGTCTTTCACATTGTGAGTATTTCTAGCCCGTTTTCGATTACTGAAATCACGAGCTGATGATACAGGAGAAACAATAGTCTCTGTTCCAAGCGCACAGCAGCCGTTGTTTTAAAAGCTGCCAGTCCTCGCTTGCACTTCTGAATGATCAGTTCGACATTATAACTGAATGATAACCCACGATCAAACGTTACTCCTAGATACTTCAGCCTGCATAGCCTGTCAATGTTCTGCCCATTGAAAGTGATGTCTGGAAGGTCTGCTTTCACTTTGGAGTTGTTCAAAGAGCACTATATCACACAGGCCTTGTTGGGATTGACCTTTGATCCGCTTTCCTCACACCATTTAGAAACCACCTGTAGTGTCTCTTGGATCATTTCCTGTCTGTCTGAGCCAGTTCTGTACATGAGTATGTCATCTGCAAAAGTTAATGTTCGTCCCAGTTCTATTGGTTGAAAGGTTGCTACTTTTGCTGTGAAGATGTTAAACAGCACTGGTGATAATCCCGGGCAAATGCGCATTGGTTCTGATGTCCAAGTTCCCAAGTGAAATGCAACTGATCTCTCCATTAAGGCAGCTGCTATCCACCTTTGTTATCGAAGGGTTTACATCACATGCCATCTTACAGTCTATTAGGGCTGAACAGTCCACACTGTTATAAGCATCCTCTAGGTCAATTGCGACAACCACCTTTCTCTTTTACCCTGGAATCCCTCGTACACATCGTACGCAAACGTTCCATCGTTACCCCATGTTGTTTTCATAGGCCTATAGCTACCCAGGGTATCAGGAAGGATGTGTGCATTTTCGAGGTGGCTCATTACTTGTCTTGCAACTATCTTTTCAAGTAATTTACCATAGGCATTCTGTAGTGTGATAATTCGATAGCTGCTGAGCAGTGTGGGGTCTTTGCCAGGTTTAGGAAGTGACCGAAGGTACCTGTGTAGCCTGTCTTCCGGCACCTCAGCATTTTGTATGCTGGTATTGAAATCGCTCAACATGTTTATAATGGCTGTGTCGTTTAGCTGTTTAATGTGATGGTGTTGTACATCAGTATTAGTAGAGTAACAACCGACAATGTAGAAATCGTAGAGGCATATCACTTCTCAGTTTCTCCGGTAAAATCTATCTTGAATCCTGGAGCAGAGACTCAGTTGCCTAGCTGAGCCACAAACGGGTGATGTCCAGTAGAGAACTGGAAGATGAGAGAAATTTGTATTTCAGAGCTGGCATTTGCCGATGATGTTGCCCTGATTGCTAAATCATTGACACATCTTCAATACAACCTGCAAGTCTGGAAGAAGAAGCTTGTGAAAAGAGGAATGGTCATCAGCATCAAAATAAAAACCATGGTGATATCACGAGAGGAAATGAGGCATCAGATTAATCTGGGAGAACAGGTCTTAGAGCAGGTCAACCACTTTAAATACCTCGGAGTGTCATAAACTGGAAGGGAGGCATCAAAGAAGATTTAGCTACCCGAAGAGGAGCAGCTGGGAGACCTTTTCAGGCCATAAATCGAGAACCCCTCCGCAAAAGAGAGGTTAGCAGGAAAATGAAGATTATACCGTTCCACATATGTCCCAGTCTCGACATATGGATGCTAGTCACGGGCAATGACTGCAACTCACAAAACCCAGATCCAAACCTCAAAAATGAGGTTTCTGAGGAGGATGGTTGAAGTAACAAGAAACGACATGGTCCGCAACCAGACGATACGCCAAGGCCTAAAAACCCAACCTACGCAGACCCAATTAGAACAGTGCCAACCAACTACAATGGTTTGGCCATGTCTGCAGAATGCGAGAAGATCGGCTACCACGGCAAGCATGGGAAACTAAGAGCCAGGAATCCAGACCGCCAGGACGACCCAGAGTCCGCTGGGAGGACAACATTAGACAGTCTCTGAAGGACCGACGACTAGAATAGAACCAGGCCAGGAGGAAGACAGCCGATAGGATAGTATGACACTTTCTCTTCCAAACCTCTAGACTTCACGGTAGAAGAGGAACGACTAAGTAAGTAAGTATTATTTGCGTAAGATCTGTAAAAACTCAAAATCTATTTACATTTTTATTCAAGCAAAAAAGTGCGCAGTCAATAATTTAAACCGCATTAGTAATTTGTTGTTGTTGCTGTAAAGTAACTTAGTAATAAAAAAAAAACAAAGATGAAAAATAAAGTATCGTAAGCGTTCGAAATGGCATTGATTATGCTTCCTTTAATTTACGTGTGAATTTATGTATTTAAAAAAGAATTCTTTGTTAGCAAGGCGCCCTTCGTCCAGCCTAGACACAGGGTCCGTTTGTTATATTAGGGCGCATGTCCAAACATAATAGACCTTTCGGTTTGGGTATATTCTCCAACAGTAGTGGATCTTTACATTTAAAAAAATAATTAATTTTGCCCCTTTTGGCAACCTAGACACAGAGCCTGTCGGTTGTATGAGGGCGCATGTCCAACTATAACAGACTGCGTGGCCTGACAGCATATTATGCATGTTTTTCAGTGTCTTCCAATCAGTTCTTTGTGATAAACTAACTTACGTTTGATATACATAGCAATGATGATTTTAATACTACTCAAAAATAAATTTTATTTAGACTTTCAATAACATTAAAGTTGTATACCTAACAATTTTAAACTGCATTGTAAAATAATTAAAATTTTGATTATTAAATGCAAAAATTAGGGAATGTTTTTATCATTTGGATAATTCCCTTGATGTTTTGCATGAAGTTATTTCCCTTGATTTCGGTTCCCATCGGATTTGAATTTACACGGGAAATGAAAAAAAAAAAAAAAAAAAAAAAGGTTGCTGTCAGCACTAAAATCATCTTATAAGAAATAACCTGCTGGCGTTACCCACAAGAAGCTAAAGAGTAACTCTACCAAATTTTAAGACGAAATTTAAGGCAGGCAAATTTCTATAAAGAACAAACAGACACAAGTTTTTTGTCTGTTATATATACCAACTAACACAAGATACCTGTCAGTAGTATGTCATGTACGCTACGACGTGATTTGTGGTGGAGGGGCGTGACTTTTATATAAGGAAATGTGGTGGAGGAGCGTGGTGGAGGAGCTGACTTTTATATAAGGAAATGTGGTGGAGGAGCGTGGTGGCGGAGAGGCCTTTTATATAGCAATATATTAGTTCGATAATGGCGTGTTGTGTGTTGTTGTTTATAAAAAATATTTATATTACAACAATTAGACAATATTTATGTTACAACAGGTAGACATATATATATATATATATATATATATATATATATATATATATAGATATATATATATATATATATATATATATATATATATATATATATATATATATATATATATATATATATATATATATACACACATGTAAAAGAAAAAACACTAGATACATTTTATATATTTATTGACAAAGTAAGTTAGTCTATGGGTGTTGTAGGGTGACGTCTAACCTCACTACTACGGTCGTGCCGGCCATACGCCTAGGAGCTCTCAGAGTCCGAGTACAGTCTTGTGCTGGCGGGAGTGACGATGCATGTTGGGGTGTAGCTGGCGGTTGTAGGTTAGGGGGGATTTTTGTGTGTTGTGGTATTGTTTTGTTATGTGTGTTTGTTTATACATAAATACATACAATATATATATATATAAAATATAAAAAAATCGACAATGACGGGAAAAAAGAAATAGGCGATAATGTTGGATTAGGTTACTAAGAGGGATTTTGAAGCGAGTGGAACCTTTTTGTGCTGGCGTGGGTGACGACGTATGTTGCGATGTAGCTGGTGGGGTGGGTTAGGGGGTTTTTGTGTGTGTGTGTGACTCAACAATGTGTTGGTGGGTTTTGGGAGTGAAGTGTTAGAGACTTGATTAGGACCAGCATCGAGAGGTGGGAAAGAAGTGTTAGAGACCTGTACTAGGTCTAGTATCGAGAGGTGGGAGCATCGAGAGGTGGGAGTGAAGTGCCGATTCCGCAGGAGGAGTTTCAGGTGGTGGCGCATGACTTTTTATATAGTAATATATATTAGCCGGGGTGACTTCCTCTGACGATCAGCTTGCGTCCTGTTGACCTATATTAGTTTAATTGTTGTTGTATGTTGTTGTTTATACAAAATATTTATATATTACAACAGGTAGACAATATTTAGTTATACATATATTTATACATATATTATATATATATATATATATATATATATATATATATATATATATATATATATATATATATATATATATATATATATATATATATATATATATATATATATATATATATATATATATATATATATATATATATATATATATATATATATATATATATATATATATATATATATATATATATATATATATATATATATATATATATATATATATATATATATATATATATATATATATATATATATATATTATATATATATATATATATATTATATATTTATATATATATATATATATATATATATATATATATATATATATATATATATATATATATATATATATATATATATATATATATATATATATATATATATATATATATATATATATATATATATATTTATATTTATATTTATATATATATATTTATATATATATATATATATATATTTATATATATATATATATATATATATATATATATATATATATATATATATATATATATATATATATATATAAATATATATTATATAAATATATAAATATATAAATATATAAATATATATATATATATATATATATATTTATATATTTATATATTTATATATTTATATATTTATATATTTATATATTTATATGTATTTATATGTATTTATATGTATTTATATGTATTTATATGTATTTATATGTATTTATATGTATTTATATATAATAACATATATACATTCAATATATATATATTTAAAATAATTTTAAAAATCGATAATGGCGGAAAATATAAAATTCACTTTGGTTGAGTTTTATATAGAAGTGGTGCTGATTTTTGAGGGCGCGGTGGTTTATGCTGACGGGGGCGATAATGCATGGCTGTACCTGGCGGGGGTGACGACGTATTTTGGTGTGTAGCTGGCGGGGAGGGTTAGGGGTTTTTTGTGTGTATGACTCAGCAGTGTGTTGGTGTGTTTTGGGAGTGAAGTGTTAGAGACCTGACTTTACTAGGGCCAGCATCGAGAGGTGGGAGTGAAGTGTTAGAGACTTGATTAGGACCAGCATCGAGAGGTCGGAGTGAAGTGTTAGAGACTTTACGAGGACCAGCAGCGAGAGGTGGGAGTGAAGTGTTAGAGACCTGACTGTACAAGGTCCAGCGTGGGAGTGAAGTGTTAGAGACATGACTATATGAGGTCCAGCATCTAGAGGTGGGAGTGAAGTGTTAGAGACGTGACTAGGTCCAGCATGAAGAGGTGGAAGTGGAGTGTTAGAGACGTGACTAGGTCCAGCGCCTAGAGGTGGGAATGCCGTGTTAGAGCCTTTACTAGGACCAGCATCGAGAGGTGGGAGTGAATTGTTAGAGACATGACTACATTAGAAACAGCCTCGAGAGGTGGGAGTGAAGTGGTAGAAACTTTACTAGGCACAGCATCGAGAGGTGGGAGTGAAGTGTTAGAGACTTTACTAGGTCCAGCAACGAGAGGTGGGGGTGAAGTGTTAGAGACGTGACTACATTAGGGCTAGCATGAAGAGGTGGGAGTGAAAAGACGTGTCACTATACCAGGTCCAGCATCTAGAGGTGGGAGTGAAGTGCTAGAGACTTGACTATACCATTTTTTGAGTAGGTATTTTAATTGTTATGTATTGTTGTGTTGTGTGTTGGTGTGTTTGTTTATACATATATACATACAATATATATATAAAAATATAAAAAAATCGACAATGGCGGAAAATATAAAAAAAATCGATGATGGCGGGCTAGTAGGTTACTAAGGGATTTTTTAAAGTGAGAGTGTGGTGGGTTATTGATTTTGACTGGCTGGGGTGATGACTCATAGATGTGTTGAGGTGTAGCGCTGGAGTAAGACAATGTAAAAGTGGTGGGGTATAGGTGGTATTTGTTTTGTTCTTGTCTGGTAATTTTGTGTGTAGGTATTTTAATTGTTCTGTTGTGTGGTGTAACTGGTGGGTGTGCGTTTTTGTGTGCATGTATTGGTGTGAATTACAACTAATTGGTGTTAGCTTTCTTGGTTTGATAGTCCTTTTCACAGTGTAAAACCACTATTGGTTATCTGTAGTGTTTAAATAGTTTTGTTAAGCCATTATTTCTATACTATTTAGGGCCAGCTCGACGCTGTATAAACGTTAGATGTATATTTATCAGATCACCGAGGGCGTATGCGCATGCGCGCATAACTTCACACGTCAAAAAAAACTTTACAGGAGCGATTATACAAGTATGTTGATTTTTCGCTGTCTCTGTTAAAAAGGCCATACCGCAGACTTGTGTAGATTGACCAATTATTGTGGAGGTAGTGTATTCTTAAGCAATAACAGGAGATTTTTGTGTATTTCATGAAAGTTTAGGTATAGGTACACTGTTCAAAAGTGAGCTCATCAGAACGTTGTTATTTATGTGGATGTGTTGTAGTCTTGTTACAAACAACATCAAGCTGATTTAGACGTAGCTTTAATATTTTTATCGGAAGAAGTTGTGTTTTTACTCTTTTACATGAATATAACAACCGATTTGTTCCAAAACCTTCAGGCAACTATGTTGCTGCTTGACTTGAGAAGAAGGAATTTTTATAAGCACTCATTAAGTGAATTCCCTTTTTCCTACCCGCTATAGAATAAATAGGAAAATATAAAATAAAAAATGGATACCTTTTTATAGAGGAAGATGACTAATGATCGGTGTGTGGTGGGGGTGATTTTGGTTTTGTGTTTTGTTGTGTGTAGCTAGTGATGAGAATATAAGACGATGAGAGGTGAAGTGGCGTCGGAGGCAGCTATTCTTGTGATGTAAAAATATGATATGGAATTTCCGTTTGTTGGGGAATGTAACTACTTATTGAGACGGGCGCTGGGTCACGTGGTAGTTTTCTTTATTATTTATATTATATCATACGTGATAAATCTATCACCCTAATGTCCATCTAGTGCTATGTAAGTGACCCCGCACACAGCCGTAGTCTCCAACTTAGAAAATAATGTCAAAGGCTAGGCGGGACAAGGCCAAATAGATAGTTTTATTGAACACAACCGTAGAGATATATGTCACAGGCAGACTAGATTATGGCGACAACTAGATACTCCCTTAGTGTTGCAGGTTGCAGCTCATTTCATTTTCTGGTCGTTTTTTATGATCCTTCCTTAGTATGTTTGTCTGTTGTTTTGCTCCAAACTTTTCCCGCCCCTGACTGCAATCTGGTTAGCATTCTGTTGGACTTATTTGATCTTATTGTGCTACCAATATATGGTTGTATACGAGTTGTCTTTACTCTTGTTAAATATTGTCTAATTCCTCTTATCTTTATTTTTATACCTATCACCGATGACTTACAAGTAGTATTTAAACTCTATCTATGCCTAATGCTAAATTAACACAAGACAAGTTATTCATATATTTTTTTAATATATAAATTTTAAATTATGTTTAGATATCAATAGTTAAAAGCTGACTAGGCCTACTACAAAACTAGCACATTTGAATTAAATTTAAGTTTGTTCACGCGCGTGCTCACGCATGAAAAAGCTCCTATATCGACGCTCGTGACGTCGACATTTTTGAAAATGAGCGGGATTACTGACAGGCAAACGCCAGCTTACCCTCACTTAAGGTCTCACTTTTTTCACACGGGCGATATCTGGTGATAGGTTTTATATTGGCTCCCAAGCGGTTCAAACAGGAGGCGTCCACGGAAATGTAGTACATTAAATAATTATAACTAAGTATTTGTTCCAGTTATCAAACGATTATCTCCTTTTTTTGTTTGTCCTACAAGTTTCAAACTTTAGTAAAAGCTTTTCTTCCAATCAGCAAAGATGGCCCCAAAATTTTCTCCCAGGCCTGCTCAAAGGTTCCAACCTGTAGGTAAATAGATCAGCTGTCAAATACTTCTTTAAATATTTCTTTAAATATTTCTTGCAGCTTTCCAAACTTTTCATTAAATTTTTTTTCATTAAATATTTTTTCCTGTCGTCAAAAATTTCTTCCACTTTGCAAATATTTCTTACCGTTGTTAAAATATTTCTGCCACTTGGCAAAAACATTTCTTCCACTTATCAAAATATTTCTTCCACATGTCAAATATTTTTCTACCGTTGTCAAAATATTTCTTACCGTTGTCAAAATATTTCTTCCACTTGGCAAAAATATTTCTTCCACTTGTCAAATATTTTCTTACCGTTGTCAAAATATTTCTTACCGTTGTAAAAATATTTCTTCCTCTTGTCAAAAAATTTCTTCCAATTGTCAAAATATTTCTTCCACTTGGCAAAAATATTTCTTCCACTTGTCAAATATTTTCTTACCGTTGTCAAAATATTTCTTACCGTTGTCAAAATATTTCTTCTACTTGGCAAAAAAATTTCTTCCACTTGTCAAAATATTTCTTCCACTTGTCAAATAATTCTTACTGGTGTCAAAATATTTCATCCACTTGGTAAATATTTCTTACCGTTGGCAAAATATTTCTTCCACTTGGCAAAAATTACTTCCACTTGTCAAAATATTTCTTCAGCTTGTCAAATATTTCTTACGGGTGTCAAAATAATTCTTCCACTTGGCAAATATTTCTTCAAGTTGTCAAATATTTCTTCAAATATTTCTTACAGTTGCCACATATTTATGCAAATTTTTTTGTTAGCTGTCAAATATTTCTTCAAACGGATCTTCCAGTTGTCAAATATTTCTAACAGTTGTCAAATACTACCAACAGTTGTCAAATATTTCTTAAAATATTTCTGCTAGTCGCCAAACATTTCTTCAAATGCGACCATCTTTCATGCGGGGGATATGGCCAAGACAGCGTAGGCTTCCCTGTCTCAGCCGGCTATACAGGCTTTGAAGGCCAGCACGTGACAACACCTCAACATTTGGCACTTTATCTTTCCACGAAAGGCCGAGGAGGTGGCGCAACCACGGTAGATGGCAGGTATTGAGCATTCTTTCTTCCTTAGCATAGATTGTCCAGGTCTCACTAACATATAGAAGTGTACTGGTGATGCAGGTGTTATGTACCGCAGCTTTGGTCTTCGTTGTGAGTTTGGCGTTTCACCAAACACGTGATGTGAGGCGGGTAAGGTAGCTGCAGCTTTGTTAATGAGGCTATCAATTTCGGTGCCCAGAGAGAGTTTATCATTGATGATATACACAAGGTATGTGTGAGCCACGTGGTGTTAAGTCCGCCGAAGTGACGCTAACTGTGTTACCGCTAGTTATGAAACCAGATCGAAAGTCGGGGCAGACTTCGCGAGGAAACCATTGAGCGTAGACCGCGTAAAACTCCGTTAGCATAGAGGGTCAAATGGCTTCGGTTAGGGTGGGTGACGTCAGCCCTAAATATAGACTATCGGAAACAAGTTTATGTTCTTTTGAGTTTGTATTATTATTTTATTATACATAAACTTGTTTCCGATAGTCTATATTTAGCGCTGACATCACCTACCCTAACCGAAGCCATTCGATCCTCTATGCTAACGGAGTTTCACGCGGTCTACGCTCAATGGCTTCCTCGCGAAGTCTGTCCCGACTCTCGATCTGGTTTCATAACTAGCGGTAACACAGTTAGCGTCACTTCGGCGGACTTAACACCACGTGGCTCACACATACCTTGTGTATATCATCAATGATAAACTCTCTCTGGGCACCGAAATTGATAGCCTCATTAACAAAGCTGCAGCTACCTTTACCCGCCTCACATCACGTGCTTGGGGAAACGCCAAACTCACAACGAAGACCAAAGCTGCGGTATATAACACCTGCATCACCAGTACACTTTTATATGTTAGTGAGACCTGGACAATCTATGCTTAGCAAGAAAGAAGGCTCAATACCTGCCATCTACCGTGTCTGCGCCACCTCCTCTGCCTTTCGTGGAAAGATAAAGTGCCAAATGTTGAGGTGTTGTCACGTGCTGGCCTTCAAAGCCTGTATAGCCGGCTGAGACAGGGAAGCCTACGCTGTCTTGGCCATATCCCCCACATGAAAGATGGTCGCATTTGAAGAAATGTTTGGCGACTAGCAGAAATATTTTAAGAAATATTTGACAACTGTTGGTAGTATTTGACAACTGTTAGAAATATTTGACAACTGGAAGACCCGTTTGAAGAAATATTTGACAGCTAGCAAAAAAATTTGCATAAATATGTGGCAACTGTAAGAAATATTTAAAGAAATATTTGACAACTTGAAGAAATATTTGCCAAGTGGAAGAAATATTTTGACACCGGTAAGAAATATTTGACAAGTGGAACAATTATTTTGACAAGTGGAAGAAATTTTTTTGCCAAGTGGAAGAAATATTTTGACAACGGTAAGAAATATTTTGACAACGTTAAGTAAATATTTGACAAGTGGAAGAAGTATTTTGATAAGTGGAAGAAATGTTTTTGCCAAGTGGCAGAAATATTTTGACAACGGTAAGAAATATTTTTCCAGTGGAAGAAATTTTTGACGATAGGAAAAAATATTTAATGAAAAAAAATTTAATGAAAAGTTCTATTTACCTACAGGTTGGAACCTTTGAGCAGGCCTGGGAGAAAATTTTGGGGCCACCTTTGCTGATTGGAAGAAAAGCTTTTACTAAAGTTTGAAACTTGTAAGACAAAAAAAATGAGATAACCGTTTGATAACTGGAACAAATACTTAGTTATAATTATTTAATGTACTACATTTCCGTGGACGCCTCCTGTTTGAACCGCTTGGGAGCCAATATAAAACCTATCACCAGATATCGCCCGTGTGAAAAAAGTGAAACCTTAAGTCACGGGGGTTCGAACACACGAACGAAGGAATGTTTCTTTTATAAATTTCTACTATTGATCGGTTGTGTTTTGAACTTGTGACGTGAACAGAAATAAGCAGCAGGGTTAGCCTTACAAAGGTAAAATATTAGTCTTACAAAGGCAAATCCCGTTGCAGATAGGCTGTTTATCGTCTACCAATACTCAAAACTCTGCCTGTTAGATTTTTTATTACGCTTTTCTAGATAGCTATATTTAACCCTGACGTCACCCTCTATCGATCTGGTTTCATAACTAGTGAGGGTAAGCTGGCGTTTGAGTGTCTGAAATCCCGCTCATTTTCAAAAATGTCGACGTCACGAGCGTCGATATAGGAGTTTTTTCATGCGTGAGCACGCGCGTGAACAAACTTAAATTTAATTCAAATGTGCTAGTTTTGTAGTAGCCCTAGTATGCTTTTAACTATTGATATCTAAACATAATTTAAAATTTATATATTAAAAAAATAGGTACTGGTCTAGAAAGCGGGCCCCGGAAGTTCAGGTTTTTGAAAACGCGAATCCGACTTTTTATTTAACAACTCCCGATCCGACTTTTGTATCAACCGCCCACTATTTGCCTTTAGCAGTGTTTCGTGCTTTAATTATGTTTCGCGCATTAGCTGAATGTTCCGTGCCGGAGCGTTTTAACTTTATTGGATGCGCCGATCGAGCACATAATTCCGAGCCGACTGCATCTGAATAGGTGTCCATCGCCGGTCGAGGTTGTTTGTGCATCAAATGGTCATGATACCCCAGACGAACAGACATGTGACAGCTACGGCAAGACGGTTGGGTTATCTCCCCCTCATGCGATACATATTTCGTTTACCATTTCGTAAATTGTGTTTCGTTTCTCGGAAAAAGTCTGGGGCCCGCTTTCTAGACCAGTACCAAAAAATATATGAATAACTTGTCATGTGTTAATTTAGCATTAGGCATAGATAGAGCTTAAATACTACTTGTAGGTCATCGGTGATAGGTGTAAAAATAAAGATAAGAGGAATTAGACAATATTTAACAAGAGTAAAGACAAATCGTATACAACCATATATTGGTAGCACAATAAGATCAAATAAGTCCAACAGAATGCTAACCAGATTGCAGTCAGGGGCGGGAAAAGTTTGGAGCAAAACAACAGACAAACATACTAAGGAAGGAACATAAAAAAACGACCAGAAAATGAAATGAGCAAAAGCCCCGGTCTAAAGGCCACAGAAATTAAGTACAAACTTAAAAACCAGCAAGGACAAAATAACAGTGACCTCTGAAATTAATAACGACAGGAAATCAAACAAAAAAGCAACGAGAAAAACCTATATGCTACGGAATTTTATAAACGCTCAACGATTTCGTCGCGAGCGCGGACCATCGATCGCGTGTGGAATTTTTTTTGAGTTTTCATATTTGAGAAACGGCTGTTCCTTGCCTAGGTGGGAGGCCACTCATAGCTACGAGTTCTCATTAGAACGTGAATCGATGGCACTCACTGCATGGAGGAAAAAATAATTCGAGAATAGAAAGAACAACCGCTTTGAAACCGTGGCATAACTAAAATGGAGTGAAACAGTCCCAGGGCCCGCGAGAGTATAATGTGGAGAGAATGTATTTTTCCTTTCTACACAGACCGTTATTTAATTGGGTGATGGGATCTTGCTAGTTTAACAATTGATCCAGTCGTAAACCAGAAATTCCTAATTTGAGCTTAGCCCTTTGTCCTCCTAACCCAGCTTAGCCTTCACCCCTCCTTTTTTATCACCATCACTAGTAACACAAACAATTTATTTTTTTCAGTGCTTACACCTAATTTTGATTCAAACGGTCCTTTTCCTTTGGCCAAGCCTTGTGTTTAATATGTAGTCCCCAAAATCCTACCCCACCTGAAACACCCACCCTCAGTCCTATCGCAGACACTATTATCCAACCTGCACCCCCTCAAGATCATTAATGTCCACCCGGGCAGATAGATAGGTTAACTCAGAGATTTATGTTTATAAAAAATTTTCCCAAGTTTAAAATTCTCCTAGCGCGGGTTCCAAAGTTGTAATGCACCATTGAATTGTTAGTGTGTTATACCCCTCAATTAACTTTCTTTGTTTGAAAGGTGAAATTATCAACATAGCAAAATTTTTGGTCCAAGACCAGGTGTCACACAAAACTTAATCTCGTCACCCACGACAGAATCAACGCAGACGGCCCCCACGGCAACAAGGTACACACATTTTCTACCCACCCCTTTCGAGGGAACTGAGCCGTCGAGCTCCAGCCCTCATCATGTGCGCGATCACTAAACAGAACCTTGGATCCCCACAAAAAATAACTTAGAACGCCCTCACATCCACAAAATTAAGTCTCTCGGATCCAAAATCAGACCTCTATACGAGCCCATCTTGTAAATCAAGACTATGCAGTTCATGACCATACAGATGCTTGAAATACGTTATCCCTATAGCCTTTTTTCCACACTTTGAGACAACGCCGAGACCCCTACCAATATTTCCCGGTTCTACCATGAAAAGCGCACCACATAAAGATCCAAATCATAATTGGCGTACTTGTAAGAATACACTTTGCCCTTTCCCACAGGAACTCATAGGTTCCAATTCTACACAAGTCATGGTTTAGTGATCACATAAGTTTTATTTGATCCTGACAAGGGTTGAACAACAATATTGTGGGATACAGAATGTTTTTCGGTTGTATGGAGTTTTTTTTTAATTTAAACTTTCCCGTGCAGATTGTCTGGCGAAGTAATGGGATGCCATCAATTGATGGTTCCTGTATGATGATACCTGGGCGAGGGAGTGCCTATGATCTCATCGATAAATAATATCTGAAGGAGCTGTGTCAACAGCATGAGGATGGGGAATGTGCAAGTCTGTGCAATGTATTTGGATTATATCACTTAACACTGTTAGATTCTAAAAACCAAAAGCGACAAATAAAGACTTTGACAAGTTTGCCCGATCAGACCTTGATGGAGGTCACAAAACTAGTGGTTAGAGGAGGTAAAACAACGTTGTTAGGAGTTTCGTGGGGAGGTATTGAGGCCTTGACTGTTTACACTGTGACAAAGTAGGGGTTTGGGTGGTTAGAGAAAGTGATCTGTGTTGTTAGGATTCACTTCTGGGGGCGGGTTTGTCCATGAAATAAAAATAAAGGTTTTAACACTTAACATCTCACGACAATTGACTTTTAGTAATTCAGGAATTAGGTTTAACAATACAAAACACAGTTGACTAACCTACTCACAAATTATTTAAGGTCAACCGCACATCCACATCAAAGGAACCTGTCTCAAATAGAAATAATCTTCAATTATCTAGTTAATAGCCGGCCCTACACAATGGAAAAAAATCCCACCAGTGGAATCCATAAATTAGCCCAAGATGTTAGCAACTAAAAGAAGGTTTCGTACCCAATTGTCGGGTTACCAGTGTTGCACCAGTAAAGATTTTGAGCAATTACGTTCTTGTTCCTCATTTATGATCGCGCGTACAAAAAATAGTTTGCGAGAAGGCACATCTTGGGCCCCTTGGTTAAAGGGTGATATTCATTTAATTATACAACAGGGTTTGGATAACAGCCTAACCAGCCCCCTTTTGGATCCATGGTAATCCCCAATAAATCAATAGTGTCAAATTATTTGGTCTTAACAAAAAAATCACGTTAATATGGATAACCTTACTAAATGTTAGAATAAATAAGCCAAGAGGTGATATTAACGTTTTGCTTGTGAAACAACAGTCGTTGACCTTAGTCTGTAATATAATCAATCTCCACCCCAACTTGTAAATGTAGCCCTAAAATATTTCCAACACCCAACTATAATAATGAAAATTTTGAATAGTTTTTTATAATGTATACAAAGTAACACAAATACTTAGGATTCAACTATAATAGCAACAAGAACCCCAATTCTACCCCAACTTTTTAACCATAACTTTTTAATGAATAAATTACGTACTCTAGTGCGTCTGGTTAGAGGGGACGCATAATATATACGGAACCCCCCACAAATGAGATACCTAGAACATGTTTTTTACTAAAATTAGTTTTACCCCAATTTAAGAATCTATTTTACCGCTTTTTACAACACTCCTAATTATTTCTTATTCTATGAAAGTTCTGGTTCGGGAAAACCAAATGGCAGCCCCTATCTTCCAAGGATGTCCCATTTGTTAAAAAACAATGGTTCCACCCCTGCTAGGCCTGTTTGTAGCAAACAATTCCTTCAACGATACCTTAGTGCAGTTTTGAAAAATAAGTGACAATAAACACTTAGCAACAGTGAGGTAAACTCTTCTCGAATTACGGAAAACAATTACCTGACTTCCAATAACCTCTTAACAACAGTAATCTTCATAAGTTTCTATATAAAACATTCAAGGCTTATATAATTAATCATCTTTTTTTCCTGGTTATATAATCAATGTAAACAAACCAAGTTACCACCACCAACCCAAATAAATTCACCTAATCATCAACATGTAATGAATTCATTTCCTCCAATTATCTTAAAAAGTCATTAAAAAACTGAAAAATTAAATTTAGTTATAGTCTTAGGGAAGTCATCTATGCATATTTAACATGCTTCCATCCCATGCCTCCTCACCTAAAGATTTAATAATCACACTAACTATAGTTTGGGATAAACGTCACAAATCTCCCCCGTAATATCGAGTCTTTGTTTTCAATTTTCAATCTTATTTCCCCGTACTTCACCGCTTAATATACCATGGATCGTCATACCAAATTGTAACGCGCATATCAGTTCTTACTGATATCTCACAAAAAACCCAACAAACCCCATTTATGTATTGCCTAAAATCGCAACTAACCAATGGCTAGGGATCACCTAATAAACATTTCTATAATCTAATACAATAGACCTCAATCATCAGCTCATATAAGAATTGGGTTCCCTATATAATATTATAAACGTCCACTATACACTTCCACCCCACCTCATTTTTATACAACCCTCATACCGTTAAGCTCAAACTATAACACAATTAGGCAAACATATAAGGTGCAATAATGATATTTCTATAAAACACATCATATAAACATTAACACCTATTCCATACTAAAACTACTCCTATTATATACATTGGAGTTACTAGTAATACTTCAAATAATCACCGTCAAATTACATAATAACTCAAACCTATCTATCAAACATAAAGAACAATTATTTTAAAATTCACTAATCTCCCTACTAGTAAAATCCTATAAATACACAGAAATTGTCTAGACCTTCTCTACCTCAATAACATTTACCCAATCCACTATGGACCTCAAAGTCCCACAAACCTACTTCAATAAAAGAATAACAAACCTGTTCACAAGTTCCACCACCTCCCTTCATGCACCAACGACACATCACCTACTCACAACTCCCCCCCCGGACTTTCCCCCAGATGTATACACCAACTTTTTGACTGGACCCACCCTTTAAGAAGCTAACTACCAGATCATTATGGTCCCTTCTCGCTGCTGGTCCTCGTAAAGTCTCTAACACTTCACTCCGACCTCTCGATGCTGGTCCTAATCAAGTCTCTAACACTTCACTCCCACCTCTCGCTGCTGGTCCTGGTAAATTCTCTAACACTTCACTCCCACGCTGGCCCTAGTATAGTCTCTAAGACTTCACTCCTACCTCTCGATTGCTGGCCCTAGTAAAGTCAGGTCTCTAACACTTCACTCCCAAAACACACCAACACACTGCTGAGTCATACACACAAAAACCCCCTAACCCACCCCGCCAGCTACACCCCAACATACGTCGTCACCCCACCTAGCTACAGCCATGCATCATCGCCCCCACCAGCATAAACCACCGCGCCCTCAAAAATCAGCACCACTTCTCTATAAAACTCAACCAAAGCGAATTTATCGATTTTTTATATTTTCCGCCACTATCGGTTTTTAAAAATATTTTATATATATTTTGAATGTATTTATGTTATTATATATATATATATATATATATATATATATATATATATATATATATATATATATATATATATATATATATATATATATCTATATATATATATATTGTAATATAAGTCTACATATATGTATAACTAAATATTGTCTACCCGTTGTAATATATGTATAAATATCTTGTACAAACAACAAGACACAACAACACTTAAACTAACATAGGACAACAGGACGCAAGCTGATCTACAGAGGAAGTCACCCCGGCTAATATATATTACTATATAAAAAGTCATGCGCCACCACCTGACACTCTTCCTGCGGAATCTACACTTCACTCCCACCTCTCGATGCTCCCACCTTTCGATGCTAGACCTAGTACAGGTCTCTAACACTTCACTCGTTCCTCTCGACGCTGGTCCTAATCAAGTCTCTAACACTTCACTCCTAAAACACACCAACACTTTGCTGAGACACACACACACACACAAACCCCCTAACCCACACCGCCAGCTACATCGCAACATACGTCGTCACCCCCGCCAGCACAGAAAGGCTCCACTCCCTTCAAAAACCCTCTTAGTAACCTAATGCAACATTATCGCCTATTTTTTGTCCGTCATTATCGATTTAAAATTTTTTTTTTTAAATGTATATTGTATATATATATATAAACAAACACACTAACACACATAACAAAACAATACCACAACACACAAAAATCCCCCCTAACCTACAACCGCCAGCTACACCCCAACATGCATCGTCACCCCCGCCAGCACAAGACTGTACTCGGACTCTGAGAGCTCCTAGGCGTATGGCCGGCACGACAGTAGTAGTGAGGTTAGACGTCACCCTACAACACCCATAGACCAACTAACTTTTTCAATAGATATATAAAATGTATCTAGTGTTTTTTCTTTTATATGTATATATATATAATATATGTCTACCTGTTGTAACATAAATATTGTCTAATTGTTGTAATATAAATATTTTGTATAAACAACACACAACACGCCATTATCGAACTAATATATTGCTATATAAAAGGCCTCTCCGCCACCACGCTCCTCCACCACATTTCCTTATATAAAAGTCAGCTCCTCCACCACGCTCCTCCACCACATTTCCTTATATAAAAGTCACGCCCCTCCACCACAAATCGCGTCGTAACGTACATGACATACTGCTCCTGTCAGGTTAATGAATTGAAAATTTTTCGAGGTAAAGGCATAAAAGATTATAAAATACACATGGACAGGTTTCCAGGAAGTACTAATAATTAGTACACTGAGTACAAGCTGTAATAAGAACCGGTGCGTGCAGCACGTACGCCTCGTGCAATATGCGTTTTTTTAGTACCACGTGCCAACGTATGTGATGTGTGAGTTTTAATGACTGATTCCCCTGCTTTGGCGATCGCACTTACCAGAAAACAGCATTTAGTCTTGACTGTACCTAAATTTCCCCATGACACGATTGTATGAAGCACAGCGTAACGAAGCCATGGGACAACTGGTTGCGGGATCATCAGTTAATGACGTTGCTCTCTACTTCGGTGTATGCCGAGACACAAATAGGAACTTGCACACACGTTAGCACACCACAGGGACAACTCAAGACAGGCCCAGAAGTGGTAGACCAAGGGTAAGAACAATGGCAAGGACCTAGACAAAAGGAACATCTGCGCAACCACTTTCAACGTGCTCAGGCAACAGCATGTACGTTCCCAGGCTTCATGACTATCAGTAACGTGACGGTCCTCAGACGCCTTTGGGAAGCAAACATACGTGTTTACAGAACAGCACAACGGTCGCGTCTCCTTCCGTGACAGGTCGAAGCAAAATACCAATGGGCTAGGCTGAACCTCAGATGGACTGACAATCAGTGGCGTGCTATCGTAAGGCCTATTGAATCCAGGTTTCTTCTTAAACGGCAGAATAGCGGGATCCGGGTATATCACAGGAGGAGTGAAAGATATTCTTCTTACTGCATTCAGGAGACAGCCAGTTTCGACAGAGGAAGCGTTATGGTTGGGGGAGGGGGGCTATTACCGCTGAGCTCAGAACCAGTCTTGTCAGAATTGAAGTAACCCTCACCGTCAATCGCTACATACGTGAAGTACTGCAGCCGCACACTCTGCCGTTCCCTCACTAACATGAACCGCCAAATTTGCATGCAGGACAATACCTCGGCTCACAGAGCAGTAGTAGCCCTAGAATACCTCAATGCAGCTAATGTGAACATCGTCGACCCTTGGCTAGCTCTGTCATTTGACTTAAATCTCTTAGAACATCTCTCCATGTGGACAGAAGGGTGCCGACCCTCCATTATCAGCCAGAGAGCTTGGACCAGTTGTATAGAGCGCTTACTGAGGCATGGAACAACATCCCAGAAGACCAGATCAGACGTTTAGAACTCTCCACGCGTCGCCGCTACAGTACAATGGTGCAAGTCACGTGGTGGTCACATTCATTACTGAGTTTGTGACTTTTGTTCTGTACACCACGCTTCTTTAAGGTACGACCACGTGACACTCGATTACTACATTTTTGTTTTGTAACTAAATTTCTTTCAGGACATAAATCCCTTATCGAACTGCCATGTTTGCTTTATCAATTTCTCGATGCACATTTATTGAGAACAATATACAAGATGTGACAGGTTTCTTTTATTAGACAGTATTTATATATATATATATATATATATATATATATATATATATATATATATATATATATATATATATATATATATATATATATATATATATATATATATATATATATATATATATATATATATCTGCCATCAATGGTACCTATACCTTGTAGCGGTATGGCGGCTTGTGTACCCTGACAATCCCCACAGCTATGCCAGTGGGAGATTTACTCCTGGTAGGTTCAACCAAGCTGGACTGGTCTGCGTGGGTAGGGGTCAGACAAAAGCTGGTACTCTGGTCCTCCGGGTTGGGGGTTTTAGCACAGAGCTGACACCCCTGTCTATGTAAAAAAATCGCACGTTACGGAAACAACTTACTTACTTACTTAGCCGTTCCCCTTCTACTGTGAGGTGTAGAGGTTTGGAAGAGAGAGCGCCAGACTATCCTATCGGCTGTCTTACTCCTGGCCTGGTTCCATTCTAGTCCTCAGTCCTTCAAAGATTCGTTGTGAATAAAGCAACAAAGCCAAAAAAATGGGCTGTACTCAAAAATACCAAATCCCCTATCTTACCAAATGACAAGACATAAAGCACTAGGTGGCTCGGAACTCAAACAAAATACGAGCTGCCTCCTCATCTATCTTTCCACCTATCCTCCTTTTTTCTAATAACTAACATCATCCTTAACCTCAACAAAAACCGAGCTCTTGAAAACCCATACTAATGAAGGCTGAGGAACCCTCCCCCACCTCACAGATCAAGCACAATTTCAACGCACAAATAGATGCCAAGATAGCACCAAAACAATAAATGTAGATAAGCAGGAAGTCCAGAGAGAAATTTGTCTCCACAAGTACACAGAAGCTGTGGGGGGAAAATATACAATCAGTGCTACATGCTTTTTTCGTTGAAGGAGTTAGGGAAACAAGTAGCCTGACCAGAAGCCTAAATAGAATGCATTGTCATCTGATCTAACGCAAGGACAGAGGCGAAAAACCCCTTTCGAAGCTTAATTAAAAGAACCGAAGATTTTCCCTCACGAAGTATAAAAAGAGAATAAACTCAACGGAAACAGGACCTTCCGATGCACCGAATAACTGCAACGAGACCGAATTCCTTATTGCCATTCAACACCAACTATTAAATCAGCCTTACTTACAACCAATGAAACCAAAATACAACAATACATTTAACCAATACCGAATGGCCAAAACACGAAAAAAAAATAATCTTCCAACTACAACGTGAGACCGGAACCAACACACTATGTTCCACGACTTAGATACCGAGGACTGGTACAAAAACACAAAAAACAATAACAATACGCAAGCGTAACATTAAAAAAACCAAAAACAAATAAAGAACAAAAAACAAACTATACCAAAATACTCCCGACCCCCTATTAAAACGTAAACATACAAATAAATAAAAAAACAAAAAACCAGCACCTTAGACAAAAGGCAAATACCCGAAAACATAAAAATAACAAAAACGAATCCGACCCACGAAAAAAAATCCGAACTTTACAACCACGAAAACAAAGTTAAACAAAAATGAACAAAAGAAAAACCGACAAAAATATAACAATCAAGATTTCAAGCTTAGCAAACATAAACCAAAAAACGATTAAAACCCGCTCAAAAAAAAATAAAAATACGTATTACCATCCCGGGTTAGAAAGAACATAATCGTAAATGACGCAGCTGACCAAAAAACAAAAGTAGGCTAAAACGACTCAAACGACAAAGAAATCACTAAATAAATGGACCCACCATACTAATCAAAAACAATCTGAAGAACAAACTACACACAACAAACAATTTGTAAAAGAAATCAAAAGACGCTTATCCTCGAAATTCAAACCAATCTAATTGAAAATAAACCCCACCAAGAAACCCCTATTTAGCAACTCCGACAAAAAACAAAAACTAAAAACCTAAATCTAAATTGACAATCAACAAAAAAAAGCCGGCCAGTAGTTAAAATGGACAAAAAAAAGAATAAACCCCTCCAAAAAAGCAACGATAAGACTCCACCATCTCTACCCCCGAATTACCAAAAAATGTTCTCCAC
>JAMPIV010008747.1:802500-1047267 GCA_024509875.1 Oreohelix idahoensis
GTGCGAGTGGTCAGAACTCGACTCCTGGAGAGGCTCATCGTCCCTTTAGGCTCTGTCTGCCGAATTTTAATGATAAAATTGACAGCTTAGATTTCTTCCTTGAAAGATTCGAGGCCGTATGCGTGGCCTATAAGGCTGACAGAGATCAGTGGCCATCTCTGTTATCGACGCTGTTAGTGGGGCCTGCGATGGAGACTTTCTATAGCCTCCCGTTAGAGGAAAGGGCCGATTACGACAAAGTAAAGGAAAGGTTGCTCCGGAAGTTCCGTCTGACTGCTGACGGCTACTGGACGCGTTTTAGTAACGCGATGCCAAGCGCAGACCAGAACTTCGAAGACTTTATCTCGAAGATCAAACTTCTGCTGAATAGATGGATCGAAATGGAGGGAATAACGATGGACGATGATGGCTTGATAGACTTGGTGCTACGGGACAAAGTGTTGAACTCGTGTTCCAGTGAGTTGGTTGCGTTTTTTCAGGAACGTCAACCAAAGAACATTGAGTCCATGGCCCAAATAGGGCACCATTATGTCCTTGCCCACCCGGGCAAACCCATTCAGAAGTCAGGTCTATCAGAAGCGTTAGCTGCCGGTGTCGGCAAAGTTCAGCGCCATTCTTGGCGAAATCAGTCGGAAATGTAGACAGGGGCCAAGAGCAAAAGCATGAGAAGCCCTCCAGTCCCTATCAGCCACGTAGAGGAAATTATGCGAATTTCCGATCTCATAGGAATGTTCGGCCAAGTTGGCAGAACCGACAATGTAAAGGTTATAGCGACGGAGGGGAGCGTCAATCGCGAAAGCAGGTATGCTTCAGGGACTCTCAGGACGAAGACCGGTTTTGGTATAAAACCAAACATCCGAAGCAGAGGAGTGGTTCCTCAGAGAGTCGATCTTCCGACTTTGATGCGCGGTCTTCGTCATCGAAAAGCTCCAACAAGAGTTCACGCGATGAGTCGAAGAAGGAGCGCATGTGTACCAATTTTGGTGGCAGGGGTCATCATACTGACGTATGCACTACCCCGATCAAACACGCGAATTTCCACGGTGGTGTTGGACACAATCAACAGCGAAGACTGTGCGGGGTGTCGTTCTCTGTTCCATGTGAACTAGAGGCTAGTGCTTCAATGCGGGCATGCGGCACCATGTCTGTCGGCAGTCCATGAGACTGGCAAGGTGATTCTCCACGAAAGCAAGGTGGAGAATAGACCAGTCCGAGTGTTGAGAGACACTGGTTGCACCACAATTGGGGTGCGTCGGTCGTGTATTGACGACTCCTGTCTTACAAGTAAAACTGTAAAGTGCACCACGTTCGGGGGCAAAGTTGAGTCTTTCCCCCCGGCGAGTATTAATGTGAACTCTCCGTTCCTCTCGGGTAGAGTGAACGCGTTCGTTCTCGAGGATCCGATTGCCGATTTAATCGTCGGTAACGTACGTTGAGTGCATAGTGCCGTTGGGGTAGTTGGAGCAGAGACGGATGATCAGGTGATCGACGTAGCACCACCTGACAATAAGGTATTCCGCAGACGTGGATCTCGGCAAGTACCAAATGACATGATTAGGAGCAGTAGGAACTTAGACGAGGGTCCGAAAACTAATGATCGCACAGTTTGGGTGCGTAACGTTCCCCAAAGTGCTAGTTGGCGCACACTGAGAAGAGTGTTTGATGAGGTCATGCGTGTTAGATTTGTGGAGGTATTATCGTTGCGCGACAATACCAAAATGGCACGTGTGACTTTTGCGAATAGGTGGGGTGCACGTGATGCAGTTAGGCGGAAGCATATGTCTTTGTTTCAGAACCATCTGCTAATAGTCCAGCAATAGCTAAGGTTAGAGGTCGGGTTCGTGTTCAGTAAGGTGTTTCGGTTGATGTGAACCGAACCTTAGAGTCTGACCCACGCCACCAGTACTAGTCAGAT
The DNA here is from genome assembly GCA_024509875.1 of Oreohelix idahoensis. NCBI lineage: Eukaryota > Metazoa > Mollusca > Gastropoda > Stylommatophora > Oreohelicidae > Oreohelix > Oreohelix idahoensis. The sequence goes on from JAMPIV010008747.1 coordinate 804,416, forward strand.
ATGAATATGTGGATTTTGTAAACTTGTAAATATTATGTAATGCTTTGCAATGCATGTTTATGCTGTATTATGGTATGCTTGGTAGTGTACGTAATTATGTACCATGGTGTCTAAGCTGGCACGATACCTGTTGGGGGCGCATTTTTTCCTCCAAACAGATCACAAACCACTGCTATTTTTGCAGTCGGCTATAACCACCAGTGCTAAGTTGACACGCTGGGCATTATTGCTGCAGCAATTCAACTTTACTATTTTACCAATTCAAGGTGCACATAACATTGTAGCAGATGTCTTGTCCAGGTTATGAAGTTGGTGTGGGATAGGAACTTCCGTAGAGAGTATTTGCATTGGTTTATGAAAGAAATGTATTATAATCGTTAGAGATGATGTTTATGAAAATGTATTACGGTATTTGATTTATGTGTCATGATGCCATAAAGGCAATATGGATAAAGTTATACTCAACGTATGGGTAAATCATGCTATAATAGAAGGTATAGTTCCAGCGTGCAGAAAGAATTGTTTATACTATGAGATTATGTCTTATTATTGATGCTTAGATACGAATAACTTATATGTAACATATGTTGTGTTGTGATAGACCAGGTTTGGACAGTCGTTGTTATTTTTCACGGCTACCAGTACCTGGGGGGATTAGTTCATGCTCATATTGTGTTTATTACATAGGGAGAGAAGGCATGAACGATAATGGTGTTGGACAACTTTGGCACTCTCGAGGTAGATGAGGAGGTGCTGTCTCGGCATTTTGTTCGTCCATACTCCGAAGCGGGGAAAGGGGGTTGGGCGTGACTCCTCCGGTAGAAGAAAACTTCGTTTTCATTCTTGGGGGGGGGGGGGGGGGGGGATGTCACAATATATATGTTCGACAAAATATTACGTTGGTCACGCTGAGAGTGGCAACATTGAGATGATTAAAAAAAAACCCGTTTGGTCAATTGACTGGAAAGGAAGTGGGCACAAATTCTGGCGCGAAAAGTTAGTTGACTTTCTAGCTATCGACCGGGATAGGTCGTTTTTGTTCCCTGTCAGTGTTTTTGCTGTAGTGAGTTGCCATCGTCGTTCTGATTTGATGCTGGATTTTTCTCCATGTGATATTTTTGGATGTGGTGCATTTTGCTAAAATGCTAATGTATTTTTTCCTAGCGGAACTTTTGGTAGATCGGTGATGTGAGTCATGTATGGTTTAGTTTTCGCCTAGTCTTAGTACATAAGTTCGCCGGTGAGCGACAGTCATTGTGATGTCCATTCAGGATGGCCATACGAGTGGGTATTATACTTGTATATTAAGTGGTTATTAATGCAAGCTGTATTGGCAGTTGTAGCCAGTGTATTTCACATGTATTATGAGCCGTGTGGGGCTTCATTGTGTGCAATGTGTTATTAAAAGGGAACTTACCTGTTAAAAGTGTTATGTTTAATTATTGTCAGCTATTGTATGCTGTGGTCGTATCCTTAGATGATGAGCCAAAGATTAAATAAGTGTCGTGTGTTAAATCCACAGTATAAATAGTTTGTCTGACATTGTGGTATGTTGTCGTGTTGTTGACTTTGTTGCTATGGTGTGGTATGTTGTCACTTTGTTGTCGTGTGGCATGGTGTCGCTTTGTTGACTTTGTTGCTAAGGTGTGGTATGTTGTCGCTTTGTTGACTTTTTTGTCGTGTGGCATGTTGTCGCTTTGTTGACTTTGTTGCCCTTGTGTGGCATGTTGTCGCTTTGTTGACTTTGTTGCCCCGGTGTTGTATGTTGTCGCTTGAATGACTATGTTGCCCCGGTTTGGTATGTTGTCTTTGTGTGGATTTTATTGCCCCGGTATGGTATGTTACGGATTTGCATCTCCTGCTTTGCAGTAGTGGTCCAACAGTGGCCAAAACTCAATAGTATCTAATATGAGCCTTCAACTGTGTCTACCTTCGCACAAGATTACTATTGGCAGAGTTGTAGATAGAAGGATAATGATGCTTCTATCTCACGGGAAAGTTCATAAAATATTTCCGAACTCAAGAACAATGCTGCATTGGCAGGGAAATTGTTAACTCATATCAGTACGCCGGCTTTTAAAGAATTAAGGAATTGTTTTAGCCAGGTCAAACCCCCTGGTGTAAATCCAGCGAAAATTCTTTTCTAAGAATTAACTCTTATGTAAATATATGTCTAAGTGTGTGTGTATATATATATATATATATATATATATATATATATATATATATATATATATATATATATATATATATATATATATATATATATAAAACAGTCTGATAATAACTGAATAAACAATGATTGTTTAGTTTTGAAATAACATGTAACAATTTTAATAATCAATTAGTTTTAACAGGTTAAAATAACGATGAAATGATGGTCAGTTTTAGGTGTAATTAAAATTGTCTTCACTGAGACTTTGGATTGAAGACTGATATTTTGCTGTTTCTATGTACAAAAAAACTTAGCTGGTCTAAGTGAGTCCTGCAGTCGTAGTATCGTCAATTCTTCTGTGATGAGGGCACTTCTTCGCACAACTTGTCCAATTTAGGCGATTGGTGTTGATTCCTTGCTTTTACTTCACAACTAGTGACGTCGAAACTTTAGTCTTGCAGCTTTGTAACACAACAGTCTGATAGCTTCGTTCCACGAACCCAAAGTAATTTTTGGGAACTCAATCTCCTGGCACAGTTTATAATGGACACATCACTTAGGTTAGATGCTTTCGAATCACTTGGTCTGGACATTTTAGTATTCCTCTTATGACGGGTGATCTGATTCCTTAGGTCTCCAATCTTTGTATGTATAAATGCGGGTTTACTTTTTAAGTTATAAAGTTGCCCAAATACTTCGATCCTGGTCCTTTAAGTTTCAAGTCTTTGTATTTAAAAATGCGGGTTTACTTTAGATTTTAATGTTGCCCAAATACTTCGATCTGTCACTTATATATTTGGAATCCTTTGTCCGATCCTTCTCTCTCTGGCTCTGGTGAATAGCTTGATATGGCCATGCAATCTGTTTTTGACTCTGATTTCGCTAGATTATATTTACATTTCTCAGTTCAAATCCCAGATTGTGCGTCCGACGAATTTGCCAATGGAAGTCAAAGTCTATTCCGGCTCTCAAATCAATCTAATGGTAAGCTCTCTAGACTATATGGGTCGGGGTGTTAAATCATAATATCCCCCGAGTGTTTTAAAATATTACATTTTAAAATTCCAACGCGTGACCTCTTTCTAATAAGGCTGTAATATTTCCGCTTGCATCTTTATGCAAACTCACAAACAAATCTGTGAACTAATTCCTGCGCCCACACAATCTCCATATACAGGTTATCGGTAATATTGATACCAAGACGTCCAACGGAAGCGATTGTCTAATTATCACCTGTGTTGGCGTAGATCCTCCAGACGGATCTCTCAGTATGGCTTTCTTTTCATCGATCGTGTGCGACCAGCTTGCGTCAATAAAGTGCGTCTCTAACAGAGGTGGCTAGACGCCTAAGGTGATAAACATATTACCAGCTGACCGATTTAATAAAAATCGATAATAATACAGTTCACCTGGCGAAACGTAAAGAAGTCTGGGAGCGGCGAGGCAAAAATGTAGTGCATAAAATATGCCGAATAATAGGACGATGAATGAAGAAATGAAGTGATACTGCTGGAGAGAACGACAGTTATGAAAAGTGCACACAAATAATAGGACGATGAAGGAGAGAAAGAAGGGCGCCAAAGTACTTGCACAAATCGTTTTGTGACATGGTATGTTGTCGCTTTGTTAACTTTGTCACCCCGGTGTGATATGTTGTAGCTTTATTGATTTTGTTGCCCCGGTTTGGTATGTTTTAGCTTTGTTAACTTTGTTGCCCCAGTGTGGTATGTTTTAGCTTTGTTAACTTTGTTGCCCCAGTGTGGTATGTTGTCATTTTGTTATCTTTGTTGCCCCGGTGTGGTATGTTGTCACTTTGTTAACTTTGTTGCCCCAATGTGGTATGTTTTAGCTTTGTTAACTTTGTTGCCCCAGTGTGGTATGTTTTAGCTTTGTTAACTTTGTTGCCCAGATGTGGTATGTCCAATCAATCAATCAGTACCCATTAGCTCCCCAAGGAACATAGGCCTTCAACAAACACATGCCAAGTCTTCCAGTCCCGTGCCATCCGCTCAAGTTCTTTCCATGCTTTCCTCATCATTTTCACCTCTGTATTCAGTTCTCTTCTCCATGTCTTTTTTTTCTACCTCTGAGCCAAGCCTACTCGGGAGCCTACTTATGGAACAGCCTTCCACACCACCTAAAAAGCATACCTACACAATATTCATTTAACAAAGCACTTTTCAAACACTTCCTAAGCACTGATTATCTACCCCTATAGAAACATCATTTGCCTGTCAACATCTCATCCATAGGACAACATTTCTTTTTCTCTTCCGCTCGTTTTTAATGGGAATAATTTGTATTATATCCAAGTAATATTATTGTATAATGTAATGTATGTGAGAATGTACCCGCATACCACTGTACTTTAGAGATGTGGATGTTTTCGTTTGCTTAAATGGGATGATATACTTGAGAATAAACAGATATAATTTTTTTTTTTAAACTGCTGAAAAACTTTTCCTGCTACAGAAGTGCGTAAGAAAGTGTTATTATTATTATTATTTCGTTTTCCACCAAGAATGTATGGATGTAAGCGAGAATGTGTTTTTGTAATTTTTGTATTGACGATTGATGACACATTCAAAAATATAGATTACTTGTTGATGTTTTGACCGCATAAGTGAGTGTCGGTATACAGAATTTATTTATTTATTGTTTTGTTTATATTATTTTATTTTATATGTATTATTATTATTTTTCTTCAGTCACTATCTTGTTTATTTTTAAAAAAACACCTACTCATTTTTTATTATGACTGTATACTGTAAATGAATGCTCTTATGTTAACTTTATAATGTTGCATGCCTTTAAATTAATGCTTAAAGTAACATGTGGGAATAAAAGGATATAGTATGCAAGATTAATGAGAGTGAAAGGGCAGAATGTTAGACGGGCCTGCGCGCCCAATTCTTAACCCTTCGAAAATAAAGTTCGTTCGTTCGTTCTCCTTCCCTGTGGATTCCAGAACAAGGACTGCCTTGTATTGCTATCAACAGGTTTCCCCAATGAGTGTCCTATCCATCGCCAGCGTCTTCTTCTCAACTCTTGTTCCACTGGCACTTGTCTGGTTCTTGTCATCAATTCCACATTTGTGACTTTGTCATACCATTTCAGTCCTTCTATTCTACGCAAGCCCCCGTTTATGGTATGTTGTTGCTTTGTTAATTTTGTTGCCCCGGTGTGGTATGTTATCGCTTTGTTGACTTTGTTGTCCCGGTGTTGTATGTTATCGCTTTGTTCACTTTGTTGCCCTGGTAGGAAATGTTGTCACTTTCTTGACTTTGTTGCCCTGGTGTGGTAAGTTGGCGCTTTGTTGACTTTGCTTGATGCTCAGTTTGGTAATGTCATAGGGATAATTGGTGTAGGCAAGTAACTTTGTCCCTGCCAGGCCAAGGTGAATACAACGCTCTACAGCAGTCGAGCTGAACTAGTCCCTACTGTGTGGAGAAGGGATTACCTGCAGTGCGTACTGGTATACAAATAAGAGAAGACTCTAGGCAGAAATATGTCTCCGACTATATAAGGAAAAGACGATGGTCATATATCGGTCATGTCCTACGAATGCAAAACAACAGAATACCACTACAGGCGCTCACTTGGGTGCCTGAGGGTAAGCGGAAAAAAGGAAGACCAAAAGAAACACTCAGAAGAACAATAATAAGAGAAGGAAGAAGAACGTTGGGCCTAAATAATGTGCAAGAGCAAAGAGGAGTGGCGTCACAACGAACAACCTGGAGAGCACTGGTTTCTGCCTTATGCGCCGTGTTTGGCGCTTAAAGAATTTATTATTATTATTATTCCAACCTACCTGAAGCCAAGTGCGTCTTACTTGTAGCATCTGTTCGTGTTACCAGCCAATGAGTGTGTTGCTGTCCGCCGTACCTGCCACTGTTCCTTTCATCTGTTACGATGAGGTTATGGAAGCTTATGTTATACTGCTTCCCCTGTCTACCAATGAGTATGTTGCCTGACTATTGCGTGTTTGCTCACCTTCGTGATTGCTGTGCTGCCTTGCCGTGGTGCCATACCTGCCTGGTGACGTGGTTCATCGTGTCGCAGAGTGAAATAGTTTGTGTGTACCCGACCTGCTACGTTGAGTACTGTTTCACATTCCTTTGTGAACTTTCTTCTTTGGTGGTTGTGCCAACCCAGCCGAGTGACTGTGTATGATTTATATGACAATTAGTGAGACTGTGTCGACATAGTTCAAGCTAGGACATGGTTACCTGCTGTAGTGAGAGTTAAGTACCCGGGCTGTGGTTCTCCCTCCGGTTGTTGGATTGTTTGTGCGTCACATGTGGTGACCAATGTTTCTTCTAATTTTACACAAAGTCTGTGCACATATATTCCAGTCTTGATATATGGATGCAAGTCATGGGCAATGACTACAACCAACAAAAGCCAGCTCCAACCCTCAGAAAATGAGGTATCTGGGGAAGATGGTTGAAGTAACAAGAGATATGGCCTGCAACCAGAAGATGGTTGAAGTAACAAGAGATATGGCCAGCAACCAGAAGATGGTTGAAGTAACAAGAGATATGGCCCGCAACCAGAAGATGGTTTGGCTATGGCTGCAGAATGGGAGAAGATTGGCTACAAAGACAAGTATGGGAAACTAAGAGCCAGGGATCCAGACCTCCAGGACGACAGAGTCCGCTGGGAGGGCAACATTAGACAATCTTTGAAGAATCGAGGACTATATTGTAACCAGGCCAGAAGGAAGACAGCCGACAGAATAGTATGGTGTTCTCTCGTTCAAACCTCTACACCTCACGATAGAAGAGGTATGACTAAGTAAGTAAGTAAGTCTGTGCACGAAGAAAATCTGTTGTGCAATATTTTCAACAGTAAAAGATATATTAAAAAATGTCCTCCCATAACAATTTAAAGGTTTTAGCCAAGATGTCATATGTGATATGTCAAATCGAAATCAAGCTATTGTTTCACTTTAAAACTAATTATTGTTTTTGAACATTGTTACTTTGTTACATTTTAATGATGTTTAATTCAAAAATGCTTTTTGTTGTTTGATAGAAATAAATTATTGTATTAAACAAAAGCGGCAGTTATGGAAATTCACAACTATATCGGTAACTTGATTACTGTAGTCACGTTTTCAGGTTTAGCAACAATTTTATTTTAATTATCTCTCCTTTGTTTTTATTGTTTGAAGACTTATGTCGGGCGGAAAATTAAACTAAATTCCTTCTAGTAATTGCAAATAAATAAAATGATTAAAATAATATGATAAAATCAGCGGCCAGGAACTGATATTCAAAACAAAAACCCAGACAAATGTCACAACAAAAATATGTTGCTTGTGGATAGAACGCAGATTGTGAAAATTACTTAACATCATCACAAGACAGTCTTTCTACTGGAAAACATTATTGGAAATAAGAACATGAAACATGAGGAGGAGAGAACAAGAGAGACTGTGACAGAACGGGGAGGCCACTATCGATCTTTGTTTCACTCCGGCGTATCGGTATATTTGTGGTACTGATTTTATTGTGTGCTTTCATTTGTCGCACTTTCTGTATTTTTCTGCTATGTGTGGCAGATATTATGTATTTTCCTTCTTACACACTTCTCAGGGATAAGTAGACATGTTTTGTTGTTATTCATTTCTCCCTGCGTTGCAAGGTTGGCAGCGACCTAACCGTGTTGGCTATAGTGGCGCAGCGATTTCAGTATACAGATTAACACGTAAATCGCCTCATCGCAGTGCTTAACCACTGATAAGACTCGGGTACGCGCATCACAAAAGCTTGGAATACGGGGAGACAACTGATGGACAGACACAGATGAGAGATTACTTTCTGATAAAAGTATTGATTGTTACATTGGGAACACGTTGTTGAATGAGTTTACCGACATGTTCGTAAGTTTGTACCTAAGGGCAAGCGGATGTGTACAGCCCATTTTCAGAAAAGACATTTTGCATTAGCTGAGTCATGCAACATATTCAAATAAGATTGGTTGATCCTTTGAGGAGTGCATAACAAATGCGTGGGAAGGTAGTGGATATAATCTGACCATTTTCTCAAGCTTTTTTACTTGAGAAATCGCTCGCCAAGATACCAGACCTTGCTACAGTGAAGAATTAGAATTCAGAATTCGTTCTCATCATACTTGACACCTTTCATTGGAGAATTTTGGACGACTTTCATGGCCCAGGAAATCTCTTTCATATTAAATAAGGAAACCGGGACTGAGGAAACTGAAGGACCACACACGAAGTCAGAGAGGGTACGTATCAAATTAACGACAACCCAGACGCGTGTAAGAGGCCGATTCAAGTCTCTTTTATTCATCTGAGCAAAACGTCTGTGAGCCAGGACTGGCTTATTGGTGGTACCAGCCCAAAGTACTATCTCTGGAACAAGAAGCGAACAGTGGTCTAAGCTTTAAGACGAAGGACCCACGTGGTAGAATCTCCTTGACATTTCTGGAAAACGAGCTACACCCGACAACCTTGATCAGTGACGAGCATGAGCAGTGTGAAAAGAACCAACCCATAAGAAGGAGCAGAACCGTCATTGGCAGCTACGTTCAAATCTATGCTGCCACTTGAACTTCTTGTAACATGTCACAATCCATAAATACTGTGATGATAATTTTTCTTGATCCATAACTATTCAAATTATTATCCAACTGTTAAAACTTAAGTGATTATTAAATATTGTTATTTGTAATTATACAAATTTAACTTTGATTTAATCATTTTAAAGTTACTGCATGTTTGTCTCAGTCAATTTACTACACACACTCTAAACAGAGTGTTAAGTCGTATTTTAATTAAGGGGAGTTAAGTGTTAAAGACTCGTATGGACGGGTCGGATTTTTGTACACACGGGAGTTAACACGCTTTAGTGATGAGATGATTTTTTAGTTGGGGGGCTTTATGCTCAGTAATTTTTGAACACAGCTCTTCTGGCTAGTTGTTAGTTTGTTTTTTTTAAAAATAGGACAAAGAAACTGTCCGAATGTTCTATAAAATAGTTTGGGGTGAAAGGCGGATGAATTCAGCTCACATCTCAAGCTGCGAGTTCGCGCTTGAATGAATTTTTACTGAGCTGTTTTGAACAGCTGATTTTTCGTGACAGTACGTTTTTTGGCAGAGCTTGGGAATGGACGTTATCCATTTCGCTAGTGTGTACCAGAGATTTTTGTAAAGGAGAATATTTGATAAAGTACAGAGTATATATATATATAGATATCAAAGTGAAGATGGAGAGATTTACGGGAATGTTTTTCTCCCGGTGTATTTTGTCATACAAAGCCTTGGATTGCACGGGCTTATTGTTATACTGCATTTTGTTGTTCAAAGCCTTGGATTTACTATGCTGGCTTGTTTATGTAAAAAACTGAGTATTCAAAACCTTGGAGTAGGTCAGCTCAAGTTATGTTATTATGAACCGTGATGTATGCGGTCCCGGTTAACGGATATTTGGATTTACTCACCCGATGCTGTATGTTTATGTTGTGAACTATTCATGCCATGATGTCTATGTCACTGTGTCGGTAATAAACCGTGTATAATGTTACCAGTCGTTTCAACATTTCCTGACTCTTACGTTTACTGTGGTGTGTGGTTCCAGTCTGTGTTGGTATGCCAGAACCCTCTGCATTCGTGTATGTTGACAGTCACTCACACACACACCGGTCGGCCATCCGTAAGCCCGACCTAAGCTGATCATCATTATCAGCATATATATATATATATATATATATATATATATATATATATATATATATATATATATATATATATATATATATATATATATATATATATATATATATATATATATATATATATCAGCATTGCCTTCTTTCCACCACTATAAACTTGACTTAGAAGCCGAAGTATTGGCCAGTCTTAATCTGCTACAAAGAAAAATGTGTTAAGGAAAATAAACTGGTAACATAAAGTGGTCGCCAGTAAAAGTACCGCAACAGAAAGTGGTGGCCTGTGTGGCCTGCTGAGGTGGCCTAAAAATAAACTTTAACAGAAAGTGGTGAGCCAGTTACATGGGGTATTATGCCATCTAGCAGAAGTTCAACTGGATTTACAGTGTTGTCAGTGCTGACTTTTATGCACAAATTATTCAAGTCAAGAGTTGCAGTGTTCCAGTCATTCTTCTCGTGTGCCAACTTAGGATTTCAGCACCCGATATCAGGAATTTCGTTCGAAAGTGGCTATCACCTTGGAGTTCCAGTACCGATCACCATTAGATTTCTTCAGACTGTGTGATACCTTATGTACATCATTGTTGTTGTCGCAGAGGCCGGGATTTTTTCCTTTTGAAGATAAGTGCTTTGTATGTGTTGTAAACTGTACCACTGTTCGGTGTAATTGAGCCTTCCTCAGAGCATAATCTATTTATTCTTTCACGTGTTCTACGTTATATGTTTCATGTTTAGGCGGGTTCGGTTGGGTTGGTGACTTATGCAGGGAACATCCCAGTTCACACAGGGCCTTCATGAGCGTTCTTTAGGTTTAGTTTGCAAGTCTCAATTGAGTGATAATTCCGGTTCAAGGCTAAAAACCTTGCCGAGGTTCAGATCGCTAATTGTCTCTTACGACAGTAATTGTTTAGGTGTGACGAAACGTCTCAGTGTTCTTGTCGTTATATTTTTCTCTCTACCTTAGTTTTTCGATTAATTTGTTTGTGAGTGTCTTCCTCCCTTTACTATCTTTGATTTATATACAATTTTTTTGTTTATACACTGTGCTGTTATCTGTCTGGTCATTCCATTCGCAGTGTCATTGCACTCTTTGCAATATTGTTTCTTTGGTTTTGCTTTCAGGTTCAGTTGATTCTGCGAACGTGGTCATTTGTGCTTTGTATCTTGTCTTCGTCACTCTTGTTTTTATTGTCTATTTTCCTCATGGTCAGATAATATTATGATGCATAATTTTTAAGTAATTAATTACATTATTAATAGTTGGAGGTAATTATACAAGTCTTAAGCAAGGACTTACTACCCACTGAGTTGGGATAAAGTAAGTTTCTTCAGTATACTTACATAAGAGACATATCTTATAAAATTGGACATAATGTCTAATTTAGACTATTTCATTAAACAAGGGAAAGCCCTTGGTATGACTACTGAGGAGGTGAAAGAATTCACACTTGTCGAATATGACAAGGCTCAGAGGCTAGAAGAGAGAAAACTTCAGATGGAAACTAAAAAACAGAAAATGGAGGCTGAAAAACCGAAAATGGAGGCTGAAGATAGAAAATTGCAAATGCAGGCAGAAGAGAGAAAATTTCAAATGGAAATTGAAAAACAGAAAACGGAGGCTGAGAAACAGAAATTGGAGACTGGAGAAAGAAAAATTCAACAGCAAATGGAAATGCAAATGGAGGAGAAGAAACTGCAGATGCAAGCTGAGGAAAACGTTAGACTCCATGAGCAAAAGTTGATATCCATGGAGCTGGAAAATATGAAGGTAATGAATTATATTAATACTCATAATACTACAGACACTCAGAATACTGCTCATAAGCCAAATAATCATTCTTATAAACCCAGATTGCCTAAATTTAATCCTACCTCTGACGATATCTCATTTTACCTAAATAGATTTGAACTTACATGTGAATCTCAGAAAATAGACAAGTCGGAATATTGTGCACGACTTATGGATCTACTTACGGGTGAAGCTATGAATGTTGTAAGTAGATTGGAGGGGCCTGACAAAAATAACTATGATACGGCCAGGGCTGCTGATAAAGTTGAATATATGTTGATACCGTTAATGATATCCACCAAAAGATAGATATAAGTGGAGGGAAGCAGACATCATCATCATCATCAGTTGATAAGATCTCTATGGTGTTGTTTGCTCCACTGTAGTGTATGGAATGTCAACTTGACCTACGCAGTGGTGTGTAGACATGGATTGAGTGTATAATGTGCGAATGATGATACGGGTTCGTGTTGTTGACAAATGTTCTTTTCTCACACTCATGTATGACCGGAAGTCATCGACACCAACGACTGTGTACCTTTTCTAAAGTTTAATTGGACGTACACACTCGACAGCACAGATAGTGACAAATCACAGGTTGCCATAATACATCATAGTACAGTGGATAAATGGTCTTGCAATGTTACATGGGCACTCATGTAGAATAAGTGTATAATGGACTGTCAGTAGCCAAGCACTCAGTATCGCCCATACATATATCATCTGACTTCACTGACTGAGCACGTCAGCTTATAAACAATATTTCAGATGGCTTCTAAACCTAATCTCGTCTAGCGACGATTCTTCAACCTAATGTTCAGCACATATTTTTCCATATAATAATATTGAACCCCTAGCAATGGGTTCTCATGTGTAGCAGTGATCTCTGGACTGATCAAGCGATAATACGGGCATCCCTTTTCTCTTCTTGAAAGTCACTACATGTTTTGGTTCCAAGATGGCTTCACTCGTGAGCTGTCACTCACATTTTTGGATACAGATAATGAATCTGTTCTAAAGTTAGTCATTCATAAAACATTTCATTGCTCTGTAGATTTGATCATGAACAATTGACTGCAATCTACAGGATATAGTGCTGCTAGGAATCGAAGTCGTTTTCATCGAGTCAAATATATTCTCTTAGACATTCAAATCGTAACTATCGAAAATGGTGGCTTCGATCGAGAGTTCATAAGAGTATCTTTGATTACCTTGGTATAGGAAATATGACACTGCCATTCCTTGGCAATACGACTAAACACTGGGGTAAAGCATACACGATAGGTTTAGACGACTATCACCTTCCCCACAAATACTGAGATCACTTTTTCCCCGGCAACAGGCCGACATGAAAACACAGTCCCTATCAGGACGAAGCCAAATCACACCACACTCTAGCGACACATCCGCCGAATAGCCTTCGACCTCTCTAGAGACAACAGAACATATAGTTCGACTTAGATATGTAAAGATATACAGATATAAGACAGACTCGTCCTACTCAGACAAACAATACACATAAATTCAAGCCATAGATATTCTGAAGCAAGAACAATCTATTATTACCCAAACAACGAATAAATCGCAGTAAAATGGATTTATCCGCGGAGTTTGATCGAAAGAGCCGACACAACTTTCAAGGGAAGTAACACAATAATGACTTTCCCTTAAGCACAATTTTGCTTTCAAAATATTTGCGAAGATAACAAGAATACCAATGTATAATATTGTAAGATATCAAAGACTGCACGTAACAGCTGCCTTATTGAAGAAATACCAACTTGATGAAGACGGTTATCGTCTGCGCTTTTAAGACTCTGTTACAGGAGACTGGGGTAGATTTTTCAGAATTCATAGCAAATATACGTCTAACGTTTTCACGTTGGATTGAACTTTCGAAAACTGAACACACATATGAAGCCCTTAGGGACTTATTGCTTCGCGATAAAGTCATGTCATCAGTGAATAAGTCTTTTCTTTCCTTCTTACATGAGCGAAAGCATATAAACTTGAAAGATATCGAACAATACTGTCACCAGTACATCACGTCACGCCCAAATGTATCGATTAGCCACTCTCAGGTCAGAGAGGGTTTACCCGTGGCTTCGGCATTACCATATGGTCCTAATTTGCGCCGTAGATCTCAAAGTGCTGATCGCAATTTTGGTAGGAGAGATAATCGTGATTTTGGACAGTACCAAGGGGGTCCATCACGTAGTAATTCTCCTTCTCCAAGAAACTGGAGACAATTTAACGGTCCTCAATATTTTGGTTCCAACAATTATGGAAATTTTGGAAGGGGTAACTACAATAGAGATTATCAACCTTACAATAATTTTTCTCGGAGACAACAAAATCCATCTAACAGATATTTTGACCAAAGGGGAAATAGTAACCGCAACAATGCTAACTGGGGTTCAAATCAGAACAATAGTTTTAATAGAGCGAATAACAATGCTCCCAATAGAGATAATAGTCGTGATAGATCGCGATATGATGGTAGATCCCCAAATGATAGATCGCATCGCCATGCTAACTCTGCTCAACAAGAGCCCCAGGTTATTAATAATCAAGGTAACAATGATAATAGTGTCTCTAATACTACTGCTTGCGCTGCTTTCGATTTCGAAAGAGCATCTCAGTGCCCTGAGTGCACAACTTTGTTCCAACCTACAGCTATAACTCTCAACATCCCAAAGAAAAATTCACCGAATCTTTTGGCCGAATATCATCACCAACCAAGATCTGCTTACTCGGAGCAAGCAAGAGGACATGCACATCATTATAGCTGGCAGACGCTGGAGCTGGGTTGGCCATGTCCTCAGAAGAGACCCCGATGTCATCACAAGAACAGCTATGGTTTGGACCCCTGAAGGAAAACGAAAGAGAGGCCGGCCAAAAACAACCTGGCGGAGGACTGTGGAGGCTGAGATGCAAAGAATGAACCAGAGTTGGGGCACTGTACGAAGGATGGCCGCCGACCGAGCAAAGTGGAATCAATTTGTTGTTGCCCTACAAGACGCCACTAGGCGTGATGGCCACTGACTGCTTTGACGATCGGCGGCTAAGGATCAAAGAAGAAGAAGAAGACAGCTATAACTACCTTGAGTTTCGGTCATCCTCTTCCGACTACTCTTCCTGCCTTGTCTGCACACGACGGGAGAGGGTCTCTTACCCTACATAAAGGATTTGTAAATAATAATCCAGTCTCAGTTTTCTTTGATTCTGGATGCACGACTGTTGGGATTAGACAGTCTCTAGTCCATCCATCTTGCGCTACATTTAATATGGTGAAATGTGTGACATTTAGTGGGACAGTTGAGACTTTTCCGACTGCCATAGTGCACATTGCCACACCATTTTACACTGGTTATATACACGCATGTATGCTCAGAGCGCCTATCGCCGACCTTACTGTCGGACACATACATGGTATAAAGATATGTACGCCGGTACAAATTGCTGCTTGGGAACGGCAACATAATCTTACTGCCGCCACTATGCCAAAATCTTATCACCAAGTACATTCTGCTAACGTGATACATTCTGCTAATTTGGGAAAATCTTGCAGTATTGATGATACTATTGTTCATCATGCTAATTTCGGTGCTTCTTTTAGCCCAGTGCGACATACTTCAGTACATCGTTACTCTAACTTTGATTCTTCTTTAAGTACCATTGTAGAAGAAGATCCTTCACTTTTGTCTGACACACACACTAACTTTATAGCTACGACTGAATCTACATCCAGTCACGTTGATTGCAACTTCTTTGCTGCAATGACTAGCGTTTTCTTTGCCACATGTACGGACTTAGTTAGTAGTATATATCTATACCTTATGAGTATCTTTACCATTCTTACTGGGCCGTTTAGCTCAGTATCTTCGTCTTTTACGACTTTTTGTCGCACTCACTGCTTTCATTTTAAACTTCGACGTAGGTCCAAGTTTACTACTGTTTGCTTTTACATCTTTATTATATCTTTCTTACTTTTTTCTTTGCCCAGTACACAGGCTATGACTTCAGTTCAGCCTTTAAGATGTACGCCTTTGTCTACTGCATTTCCTTTGTCTTGCGCAAAATCTCAGATTGTCCGCCATCATGACGCTCTTAGTCATCATTACCATCTTCTGGATTTGCCTTTTGACGTGGGTATCATGTGTATATTCACGACTTTTCTATACATCTTTGCACACTGCTATATTTCTCGAACACTTTTATCACCCTATATAATTTATGATTCCAGGTTAGACTGTGCTACTTTCTCTGTTACCTTTTCGCGAGTAACGGAGGAACGAACGAACGAACGAACGAACGAACTTTATTTTCAAAGGGTTAAGAATTGGGCACGCAGGCCCGTCTGACATTCTGCTCTTCCTCTCTCTCTCATCATGTATACTAATATCCTTTCATCCTCACATTTACTTTAAGCATTATTAAGGCATTTATCATTATAAAAGTAATATTACATTTGCAATAATCATCACAATTAAAGTGTTTTTAAAATAAAATAAAAACAATCAAAAAAAAAATTAATAATAATAATGAATTTGAAAAAAAAAATAAATAAATAAATAAATAAACAAAAATAAATAAATAAATAAAATAAAAAATAAAAAAAAATAAAATACAATAAAACAACAACAAAAAACAATAACAACAAGACATAAGAATCGAATTCTTCGTACTGTAAATTAGTGATTTGAGACATTGGTTTGATTAGCATCGTACAGGGGTCGGAAGTTTACACGACCACATTTGGTAGGTTAAAATTAAAATTAACTGTTGCCTTTCATAAAATCCTACCGTTATTAAAATAGAAATTTTCATTCATGCTTTTTCACAGCAACGTCCTTCCCATGAGAACCTGAGTTGATATATTACGTGATTAAGCTGTTACTTTTCTACCTCATGTATATGTCACCTTGAGCAAGACGTGCTGTTCCAGTGAAGCAAGTCGGCATGTTGACTTCGCATTATATAATGTTACCTCTTCGTGTTCATAGGATGTTTCAAGATCACTGGAGTTGTCCTTACTATGTAACTTATTTAGGATAGTAGATAATATTGTATATTAGTATAGTATAGTATATTAGAGAGTATTGTATTAGGATATGATATAACTTCTTTAAGATAGTATGTTGGTTCATCTTTATGCACCATTTCATTGCCATATTATTTGTATATCACTGTTGTAGTGAAATGGATCTGTGTACCCCACGCTCAAATAATTTCCTGCTTATTAACCTAGTTAACGCATTTTTACAGTCTATAAATAACTATATTTGAAATTTGTCTGAGGGGCAAAGTCCATTTACCGCTAAAAATTTAACTAGAGAATTTGAATTTTTCTACTACCACCCGTTTAAAGTTACTACCCCCAGAAAACACACTACCCCTCCCAATATTTATTAACGGACGTGATAAAATTTAACAACCAATCAAATTGTTACCTCGTTTTTGGTAGAGACAAGAAATCTTGGTTGTAGTGGCACAAATGCCGATTCTGTGTTTTTGACCAAAATTAAATAAATTATTTCTCAATAACTAAAGGGAGTTAGAAAGAAAGGGATATCTTGAATTATAGCGCTGATATTGATTAATATATTAACCTAACGATTCCCACTTAATAAAGTTATCTTGACTTAGAAAAATTTATTTTACTGATATTTTAGATCAGATTAGAACAACAATTAATTACAAAAAAAATACCCAGATGAAACTGTTAAGGAATAAAGAAAGGAAAATTAAATAGAACGATAGAGGTCAGTTGACAGTGTAATTATCACTTTTAATATTGGAAATCGGTCCATAAATAACTGAGATATAAATTACACAAAGATAATCAGACGAACGAACACACGATTACTCAAAGTTTATAGTCCAAAAATAGTTAAAAATTTGACTCGCTTTTTGATTGGTTAGAGGGTAGGGTAATAAAAATTAACACCTCCTTGTAAGATCAGGCCATTTGAATTTGAAAGCCATCGCAAGTTGAGATCAGCGGGAAAGCCTCGTGACCAAGCTTTCGCCGTCTGGACAAGAAAAGCCGTCAGAAAAACCTATTTACTGCTGGTCAACTTTGTGCATGTGTATTTATTCTTTACTTGAGGTAAGATAGATGCTTTTATTTGTATATTTCCTTAGCAAGTATCAGGCTCTATGCGTATGCCGATACATTTGATTTCGATACTGCTAATTGGGAGATGGTTCAGGTTACGATGACCTAGGTAGGAATGCAGTCTTTTTCGGAGTGAAATGGTAACAACATGTTTTGCTATTGGCCTTACAAATTTTGTGCCATAGTGCCGTGGTAATAAAATTGATATTGCCATTGGGAAAGTAAAAATAAATGTGTTTGTAAGTTTGCCATAAAATTTTGCGACTGTAAATCCAGGAGAAAATAAATTGGTAGTGGTTTCTGGAGTGACACAATGTTCAAATAACCTGTGACACTATACATAGAATGTTTGAAAGAAGTCATTAACAGGTCACAAGATATATTTGTACACCCCTGCTGATTATGTGGAAGACAAGCAATGCTAAAGGAATAGTGGCTTTAATGCCATATGAAAAAAATAATGAAAACACAGGACTGAGTGTAATCAAGGAAATATAGGGTTTGGTGCATATGGTCAGCACACATGGCTGACCCCAGGTAAGATTACCATTGATTAGTTGTGGAATTGTTATAGACAGGCTATAAAGGGGAGGAAACTTTCCTTCTCATTTCAGGGTTGTATTACCAGTAAAAAAAGTGCTACAGACAACCTGGAGAAGACTGAAATTGTGGGCAGTGAAGGCTCACAATATACTTTGAGCTACAGGCCATATCTTCAGCCAGAAAGCAGCACCATTTGAGTGACCATATACATAGTCTGGAGCCCATAGCATCAGACAGGCTTCATAGATAAGTGCCACAATACGGGCACATGACAGTTCCTCTTAATTTAAACCACCACAACAAGAAGAATTTCCTGGGGAATGATGAAGAAAACAAACCCTCCAATAACTGACTATTGTAATATCAAGCATTGAAAAATCAGACAGTGGGGTACTCATTCTAGTGACAATTTTATTTTGTTACACTTTATGGACAGAGTTCCATCTTATTTATTTAAAAACTGTAAATAAACATTATATGATTTTGACAAGTCCTGTTCCAAAAGATTGAGGTTCGGGACAATAAATTGTATATTTATTCCCACATATATATATATTAGTACATTGAAAAGTTGTTTTTTCTGATGTTGTGATGTATTTTTTCTTTGCCCAGCGCTTGATTGTGCGCTAGTAGTAACTATGTGTAACAGTATTGTTCATTTTGATGTCTATAATAAGTTCGTAATTTGTACTGCATAAGTTTAGTAATTTGGCTATTATTGCATATTATGCTCTATTTAATTATAGCTTTCTTTAGTGGTTTTGGTATATATATATATATATATATATATATATATATATATATATATATATATATATCTATATATATATATATATATATATATATATATATATATATATATATATATATATATATATATATATATATATATATATATATATATATATACATATATATATATATATATATATATATATATATATATATATATATATATATATATATATATATATATATATATATATATATATATATATATATATATATATATATATATATATATATATATATATATATATATATATATATATATATATATATATATATATATATATACATTGCCTTTTTGTTCTATGCTATCTTGCTATGATTGTATGTATTTATACAATGCATTGTTTAATGTGAATTGTTATTAGGTTGTACCATTACCTTCTTTCACTACACACATATCTTTGCTTTCTTTCATTGCTGGTCATTCTTCTTGTACTTTATCTGGTCTTTTCACTTTCAACTTATTATTTCATACTTAGACTATACTTCATATACTTCATCTCTGTTTCAATTTGATTATCTTTGTATAATAATAATAATAATAAATTCTTTAAGCACCAAACACGGCGCATAAGGCAGAAACCAGTGCTCTCCAGGTTGTTCGTTGTGACGCCACTCCTCTTAGCTCTTGCACATTATTTAGGCCCAACGTTCTTCCTTCTCTTATTATTGTTCTTCTGAGTGTTTCTTTTGGTCTTCCTTTTTTTCCTCTTACCCTCAGGAACCCAAGTGAGCGCCTGTAGTGGTATTCTGTTGTTTTGCATTCGTAGGACATGACCGATATATGACCATCGTCTTTTCCTTATATAGTCGGAGACATATTTCTGCCTAGAGTCTTCTCTTATTTGTCGATTAGTCTTGAATTCTTTCCAACTGATGTTCATGAGTTTTCTAAGACATTTGTTCTCGAATGTATTCAGCTTGTTCTCCAATGATTTTGTTATTTTCCAACTCTCACAGCCGTATGTTAACACTGAGATAACATTTGAATTAAACAGCATTGCCTTCTTTCCACCACTATAAACTTGACTTAGAAGCCGAAGTATTGGCCAGTCTTAATCTGCTACAAAGAAAAATGTGTTAAGCAAAATAAAATGGTTACACAGAGCTATACTAGAATAATATAATTCCACTGAGTAAATCAGGGGTGGGGGCTGAACGAGCTGAAATTAATAAGTGCTTAAATCCTTCACAAAAGTGTCGGCAGAAATACAGTTAACATACTAAGTCAAAGCAGTATTGTTCTCGCTTATTTTAATATCTTGTGATATCACGAGAAGAAAGAAGACATCAGATTAAGCTGGGAGAACAGGTCCTGGAGCAGGTCGACCACTTTAAATACCTCGGAGCTATTATAGACCGAAAGGGAGGCATCAAAGAAGAGTTGGCCACTCGAAAAGCAGCAGCTGGGAGACTTTTTCAGGCCATAAATCGAGGATTCCTCAGCAAGAGAGAGGTTGGTAAGAAGACGAAGATGGTTGTAAACCGCTCCACCTATGTCCCAGTCTTGACATATGGATGCGAGTCATGGGCAATGACTACAACCATAAAAGCCAGATCCAAACCTCAGAAATGAGGTATCTGAGGAAGGTGGTTGAAGTAACAAGAAGAGACATGGTACGCAACCAGACGATACGTCAAGGCCTTAAATCCCACCCCTTGCAGACCCAAGTAGAACAGTCCCAATTAAGATGGTTTGGCCATGTCTGCAGAATGGGAGAAGATCGGATACCACGACAAGCATGGGAAACAAAGAGCCAAGGATCCAGACCCCGAGGACGACCCAGAGTCCGATGGGAGGACAACATTAGACAATCTTTGAAAGACCGAGGACTAGAATGGATCCAGGCCAGGAGGAAGACAGCCGATAGGATAGTCTGGCGCTCTCTCTTCCAAACCTCTACACCTCACGGTAGAAGGGGAACGACTAAGTAAGTAAGTAAGTGAAGACTCCCTGGAGATAGAAGTGTTTTGTTTGTTCTATTTACATCTCTGCCAAGAGTAATCTTGTGCGAAGGTAGACACCTTTGAAGCTCATGTTAGATACTCTTGATTTTTTGCCATTGTTGGACCACTACTGCAAAGCTGGGGAGGCAATACCGAAAAATACAGACGTAACTGACACTAAGATAATACAATATAAACACCACTTTTCTCAGCTATAAATGAGAAACAGACACAATATAAACACCACTTTTCTCAGCTATAAATGAGAAACAGACTCAATATAAACACCACTTTTCTCAGCTATAAATGAGAAACAGGCACAATATAAACACCACTTTTCTCAGCTATAAATGAGAAACAGACACAATATAAACACCACTGTTCTCAGCTATAAATGAGAAACAGACACAATATAAACAACACTTTTCTCAGCTATAAATGAGAAACAGACTCAATATAAACACCCCTTTTCTCAGCTATAATGATAAATAGACACAATATAAACACCACTTTTCTCAGCTATAAATGAGAAACAGACACAATTTAAACACCACTTTTCTCAGCTATAAATCAGAAACAGACACAATATAAACACCACTATTCTCAGCTAGAAATGACAAGCAGACACAATATAAACACCACTTTTCTCAGCTATAAATGAGAAACAGACACAATATAAACACCACTTTTCTCAGCTATAAATGATAAATAGACACAATATAAACACCACGTTTCTCAGCTTTAAATGAGAAGCAGACACAATATAAACACCACGTTTCTCAGCTTTAAATGAGAAGCAGACACAATATAAACACCACTTTTCTCAGCTATAATGGAGAAACAGACACAATATAAACACCACTTTTCTCAGCTATAAATGGGAAACCAGACAATGTTTTTTTAATAGAACTAATAAACAAAATTGTTGCAACATAACTGAAGACTTCATTAGAAAAACCAGACATGTCACATGTTTATAAAAACTGAGTTACTGACCTGAGCACATTAAGTAAACTCCAAACAAGGTGTAGAAAGTAAAATTATATTTGAAAACACATTCCTCTGCAAGAAAATGAAACATACAAACAGGCCATCCTTCTTTGTGTCAACGAGTTTCAAAGTTTAAGTCAGTTTTCACGGATTTCATTTTCGTGTGACATATCTGGTTTTTATAACGGAGTCTTTAATTGTGATTGTCCGCGTCAACTGTCGAGTGAGTCTTGTCTTTAATCCACCTTCACTGAGCGTTACCTCTTGGTTATTTGTCAAGTGAGTAAAAGACAGAACACCTTGATTATGTAGAATGTCCAACAACGTAAATGTTCCGTACAAAATTTATGTGTGGATATCTCGCCACCACAAGCAAGAACATTGAGCCCAGAACATTTGTGTGGAGCTTCGTTAACAAAAAATTGTGCGAGTAGTCTTACATCTAACTAATTTGACAGATTATGAGTTCTGTTCCTCAACATGTAAATTGATTCTCTTATTTTATTGTACGCGTGGAATTAGTGCGTCTTAAGTCTTTGTTGTGCGTTTTATGACAAGATTTTTCATCATCATTATTCTATGCTTACCTCTCGCTACAGCATGATGGCACAACTGTACCTGGTCACCTTGTAGGAAGCCTGGTCGACAGCATGATGGCACAACTGTACCTGGTCACCTTGTAGGAAGCCTGGTCGACAGCATGATGGCACAACTGTACCTGGTCACCTTGTAGGAAGCCTGGTCGACAGCATGATGGCACAACTGTACCTGGTCACCTTGTAGGAAGCCTGGTCGACAGCATGATGGCACAACTGTACCTGGTCACCTTGTAGGAAGCCTGGTCGACAGCATGATGGCACAACTGTACCTGGTCACCTTGTAGGAAGCCTGGTCGACAGCATGATGGCACAACTGTACCTGGTCACCTTGTAGGAAGCCTGGTCGACAGCAACTATGTGCTGTTACAGTGGTGGTTTCCATGGCAGTCTGTTTTAAATGATGAGCTCACGTGCACAACCTGATATTTGCGCCCTCAAACGACTAATCTGAGGAACCAGTAGCCATATTCTGTCTGTATCCCCTCAGACCCACCCACCCCCCCCCCTCCCCGTGGGGCGCTTGGGATGTGGTCTTGTTTGAGATGTTGTGCATAATTTTTGTTTGTCTCTCTTGTCGCCGAGAGACCTACACTAGCATTATTTGTGCTATTGTTAGAACGGGATAAACAGTTAGGACAGCTCACAAAGGAAAAAATAATGAATGAAAATAATAATAAATTGCTACCGACAACAGTTCAAGGTAACAGCTCACGTTTACTTCTTCTTCTTCTTCTTGCGATCGCATCTTTGATGATTACACCGTCAGACGAGTTCTCATGATGAATTCGACTGTTGTTTGAAGTTCCTCTTTAACTCCATATAGCTTTGAGTTTAGTGTTGAGTCATTGGGCCAGTATATCTTTCTTAACTGGTCATACAGAGGACAGTCCTGTAGAACATGCTCAGCAGTTTGTTCGTTTAATCCACATGTGCACAGTGGTGAAGCAGACAATCGTAGCTTGTGCATGTGTTTATTCAGTTTGTTATGCCCTGTCCTGAGTCGAAAAATAGTTATCTGTCCCTGCCGGTCGAGAGTGTGATAGTCGTCTTTGGGTTGGTTCTGTTCTCTTCTGATAGTCTGGATAGCTCTCTTTTTCTCAAAGTATGTGACTTCATTATCTTCTTGTTCACATTCTCCTCCCTTTTTTGCAAGTTTATCTGCCTTTTTCATTTCCGGGTACACCACAATGAGATGGTACCCACTGAAGTATGGTTCTCTTTTTGGCAGCTACCTTGTTTAGTTCATTTCTCAGATGCGGGAGTTTACCACCCTTGAGAGCTTGCAGGACAGACAGTGCATCTGTGAGGATGACTACCTGGTGGCAGTCACGTTTACTAAAAGTGAATGATCATCTAGAGACGTAAATAGAAT
Source organism: Oreohelix idahoensis (assembly GCA_024509875.1). Classification (NCBI taxonomy): domain Eukaryota; kingdom Metazoa; phylum Mollusca; class Gastropoda; order Stylommatophora; family Oreohelicidae; genus Oreohelix; species Oreohelix idahoensis. The sequence continues at coordinate 828,422 of JAMPIV010008747.1, forward strand.
GTTTGAGAACAGCGAAGATTGACCAATAAATTTAATCCAAAAGATTTGGGTTAACGAATCAGAGAGTGGCAAGGAAATACACCACGCTGAGATGACCAGAGGTCATTAGTTAGTCATTACGAGTAGTTGGTGATTAGTTAGTGAGAGTGTGTGCTGAGAAGTTTCGAGCAGCTGTGCGAACAGGTTGTATGTCTGTGGTTTTACAGACTGGCTCTTATGAGTATGTACATATGTCCAGCTACCTCAAGCAAGTGTTAATCTATCGGAAGATAGATATTGATTCTGTGGTTTACAGTTAGTGTTTATTTCTATAGGAGATCAGCGATTATGCTGTCTTGTAAGTATCTGATTTAGTATACATTATGCATAAGACAGATTCTTGTTTCCAGGAATGTTTTGTAGAGACATGATTTGCCAGTTCGCTATGAGAACTCTATGATTATGTATAAAGGAAACTGACGGCTATGAATGTATAAAGAAGACTGAATATTATTGAGGAGCAACTCTAAGTAAAGGTTGATCCACGAGGACTTTAAGTATAGGTTGATCTATCAAGAGATAGATATTACTTCTAAGAAACAGCGAGTGTTTATTTTCACATGAGAACCGCAGTTATGCTCTCACTTGTAAGTATCTGACTGGGACTCAGTAGGTACATTAATAACAATACCTCCCCGCCCAATTGCTTTAAAAAATGTAACACTTTCTGTCTAAATGTGTGAATCGAGCAGTCACATTTGGCTGTTCTTCTACTAATACATCCACCCTCCGTCACTTGCCATTTCTATATTGCAAATAAACAAAATAGGTCTGAAATGAATAGAAATATAACAAAGTTCAAAACTTACTCAGAACACATAATGGGTCGACTTCCATTGGTGAAACTTTCAATTCAGCGCCTGCGTCATTTCGTGCTGTGTCCCGTACAGCCGGCCCATTGTTATCGGGATTGTCAATAGGAACAGCCGCCATTGCGTTTCCACGCTGAGAAATGTCGGAGGTGTTCTACTTTAACGTTCGCTCGCTCTTTTCTCAAATAACTGTTATGTTTAAAACTATGATAAGCTTTTAGCAGAATGGTTGCTCGTTTGTTTGGTGTAACACAAGTGTAGGTAGACCTCCCAGGTGTGTATTAAAATCCTTTCTTTCTTCTTCCTCGTTCGTCCTGAAAAGGACGTTGGTTGCGTTGTGTCTGTTTACGCCGGAGCTGTGATATCTGCACCTTTCGGTCGACACATCCGACTTCAGCACGGCATTTTTTGGGACCGGGTTTGCCTTCCCTCTGCGATCCCTACTCTCTCAGCCAGACTGCAGTTGTGCAGCCTGTTTCCAGGACCACCACGTGGAGGTGGAGTAGGGTCTTGGTCGCTCTGGTTCGCTGACCCTGATGCAAGCAGTCAAGCTATGGGTCGCTGACTGCATTCTCTATTGCTGCATCTTTGGGTCCCGTATTAAAATCCAAACATTCTCATTCACTTCGCATTTACTATATCTTCCTATAAGAAATCTGTGACTTGTGTTACATGTGTGTAAACCTCAATTTCTGCTCTTCTCATTGGTGAAAATCGTATGAGTGTACCATTTTTGGGGACATAGCGCCGACGCTTTGAATGAGGTGGGGTCCTTTCAGGGAATTTCGCTCTCTTGAGCGCCAGTCAGCCAGCGCACGGCAAGAGCGGTTTTAATGGTGTTTTATTTTGTTGTTTCACTCAATTTCAATGACACGCAGAAAGTTACAATTGACATATTATGAAAGAAGAAAGATCAAGGAACCAGAAGATATAATTTTTATTTAGAAAAGGCAAATTAATTACTAGGAAGAGCGAGGTTGAAAAGGGCCCAAACTGGGCCCCGCTTGCGCGTCACAGAATTTTTCGACCGCGGCGAAGCGGTAGTTTGTGGTACCTACTGTGAGTATACATTATGCATAAGATAGATTCTTGTTTCCAGGAATGTTTTGCAGAGGCATGATTAGCCAGTTCGGAAAGGAAAACCTATAAATATTTAAAAGATACGGAATGCTATTGAGGAGCATAGGTACCACAAGTATATAGTAGCAGATTTGGGAAGACGAAGAATGTCTACACGAGATAATATGATAAAGAAGAATATGAAAGTCTACAAGACATAGAGCTCACGTATGAAGTACCCGTGATGTTCAAGGATCCAATTTATGATTAGGTGCGTGCTCCATTATTTGAATGACTTGCAATGCTTGTTAACAGTATTGTGTTATTAAAAGTTTTAAAGGATCAGCATGAATTTGATTTCGTCCTTAAATGTTGCTGAACGTATGCCATTATTGTTTACACTACCACTATATGAGAAGTCACTATAACATCAAAGAAAGATATGAACGAACCTGGGATATTAAAAAGGATAGTAGTATCATCCATGAATGACCACCTCTGGCGGAGTTGACCGGTAATAAAATTAACTTGAACTTGGAAGATAAAGAAAGAACTGTACTACTACTACTACTACCTATACACACAACTGTATTGTAACTACGTATTATAATACATCAAGTGCGGTTAAATCTCATACTGATTGTATTTGTATATTCAGTGATAGTTGTTCTATCATTGATGTGCAGCGTGGATGGAACACTAGGCGGTCGTCTACTGCGGCCAATGGTATTTATTATTTTGGAGAAACGTTGGAGAAACCGAGTGAACTAATTGTCTTTTGTGGGCGTCTGCACCATTGTAAAATAATCGTACATAAATATTTTTGTATTATCACATGTATCATTCATATGCTTGCGTGTTTATGTAAGTGATTATTAATAGATACTTGGGGGCGCCAAGTGAGCTCTATGTTTATGGCGTCTAATACCATGTTTGCCTATGGGATTGTCTATATATGATGTCACGCAGTGATAGGGGGACGGGGTAAAAATTGTGTGACGTTATATGACGATGTGGTGACGGGTGGGGGGTTGAAAAATATGACGTCACATAAATTATGTTTCTACTTTTATCCGCAATAGTTAGCTTGCATCAGCATGTGTTAACTTTTAGCCATAATAGATAACAACTCCCTCGTGGGTGACTTATAACCCCTGTGTATTTAATTCTGTCAGGCGTGTCGTCACGGGCGTCAGTGAAAACCTTTTCCCCACCAAGCTGCTTGATAATAGCACCAATACCTAACATCAATTTTAATTATTCAGATACTGTTGGAAAAACAATGTTAGTTGTGGACACTCGATTTGCCCTCAAAATGATGTTCTGTTGTTTTAATTTGCACTTTTACATTGTTAGGATTTCTCGATCGAGACAGTGCGACGTACAGCTGTCCATGAGAGAAGACTGGTTCGTTCAAAAAGATTCCAACATGATCAAATGTTTGCCCCTGAGATTTGTTGATGGTTATCGCAAATGATGGAATGATTGGAAATTGGCGACGCTTCAGGATGAATGGCAAATTCACATCGCTAGGGGCCATGTCGATTCGCGGAATGTTGATAATATCTCCTTTATGTGATTCTGACAAAACTTCCGCAGTTAGGAAATTGCAATGTCATTTTCGAATGATCAATCAAGTTCCATTGCACAATCCTTTTTTCGGATTCAAATTGCGGAGAATCATAACGACGGCACCATTTTTTAAAGCCAATACATGAGGAGGCATACCTGATGGTGTTTGCGAATGAAGAAACTCCATCGGACAGTTCATAACATCACTGTGATCTTCAGATATTATTTCATCAGAACTGTAATAGATTTTTAGCTCACCCGGAAGTTTTTTTATAATATCTCTGTTTAGATCTAATGCCTCGTTATTCTTGGTGCACAAAATGATTCGTTGTGATAGTTCTTCCATCGAAAGTACTGATAAATTTTCACCATAGATAATGTCAATAATGTTTTCATCGCGAATGATCAAATCATCTGGAATCTCAATGACATTGTGCCACAAACCTTTGATTTGTGGAAGAGCGCCGGCACCGACGTCCAGCAACCACTTATTGAAAGCGTCTCGTCCATCACTTCGCATGTTTGAGACTAATGAGATCTTTGCGATGTGTTGCCACAGCTCACTTGATTTGATGCATGCTTCGATTATGTATGTCTTCTTTCCTCGCAGAACAACTGGAAGCGTTTGGCGAAAATCACCACCAATGACAACTACTTTACCGCCAAACATATTGTCATTTTGCATAAGCTCGCGTAGCAGCAAATCAATGCATCTCAGTCCATTCTTTGGCAACATTGTTACTTCGTCAATAATAATTCTTGGCGAATTTCATCAGCTGCCTCAGATGTTTGCTTCATATTAGAGACGGAAGTCTCTAAAACTGGAACTGGTAGTTTGAATCCACTGTGAACAGTGCGAACGCCTATCATCAGAGTTGCAGCAATCCCAGTTCTGGCAAATGGAAGAACTATTTCTCCTTTACCTCTAAAAAAGCACATCAACGTGTTGTATAGGTATGTTTTCCCAGAACCACCAGAACCATCCAGGAAAAAACAGCGATCAGGACTGTTCTTACAATTGATCGCTTGCATTATTCTTTCAAAAGGCCGCCATCTGTTGAGCATTGAGACTCATGATGTGACGCTCAGCTTCTTGTTGCTCTTCAACAGCGTTTAATTTAATCGGATCGTTGTACTTTCCAGTAAGTTGGGGGAAATGGAATGAACTGCAATGGAATCCGTGCTGCTGAAATATATAATTGATGTCGTGTAAAGCCAAGTTGAAAGCTGCTTCATTTTGATGATCCTTCAGAAAATCTAAAGCCAGATCCAAATTGAATTTTTCCCAAAGCATGAATGCGTTTGTTGGTGAACAATAAACACAAACTAAAGCAAATGATTGGCGCATCTGATATGGCATTTGAAAAATCACAGCTTCGTCCAAACACTTAACCCATTCTTCATCAGAGGACAATAAATGTCGATGAAATGCTGCTTCCTTGAAGGTTACATAAGTAACAAGATCAGCTGTACGCAGATCATCAAATGAGGAAGCACCCGCAACATGCAAAAGAAGCAAACGCAAGTAAAATCTTTCTTGATCATTCGCGGCAACAGTGTACATTCTTGCTATCACTTTATTGGTTCCACGTTCTCTTCGATTCTGTGAACGGACTGATGACGACATTATATAAAAGATACCCTCAATTCTACCTAACATAAGAGACAACGGAGACTGATGACGTAACTCATAATTACTCTATAAACAAAAGAAACTTAACATAGACACCAAAGACAGTTATAGGAAATGACGACACAATGACGAAAACTCAACTAGTGTAGTAACGATGACATATACATAAGTGGAGCAAAAATAATTGGAAGCAGTAGTTTTAGCCAATAGCATTGATAGGACTATAGGATATCCGGTATGAAGACTAATGTTTAGAGTCTTCAGCTAACTGACTTGGTAACAGGATGGGTGTTTTGACCGACAGACCGTTTTTGAGAAGAACTTAAATAGACTCAAGCTGGCTTGCCCCCGACATTGGGTATTGTATCTTGATTGATACACAATTGGTATGGACTCGTTCGATTTGATTGCTATCGCGATACATACAACAATGACAAACAAAGTTATTTTTGTTTAAGGTCGAACATTTTAGATTTAGGGTTGAACATTTTATTTTGGAGATTAGCTCCATAATTGTCTTCCACTCTCCATCGGCAAAATACACCAGCTTCTTAGTTGGTTTTGACGATGACAGATTACGTTTACACAAAGTGAAGTTAAAATTGAGTAAATGCAGCTTTCTACAAAAGGAGATCAAATATTTAGGTTTTATAGTGAATTAGAATGGAATCCGACCAGATGACGATAAGATTGCAGCAATACAGAAAATACCTCCACCAACGAATGTAAGGCAAGTGAGAGGATTCATAGGGTGTTGTGCTTACTATCGCAAGCACATAATCAGTTTCTCAAAAGTAGCCGAACCTTTGCTGAATTTAACCAGGAAATACGCAAAATTCAGGTGGGAAGAAAAATGCCAGAAAGCATTTGACTACCTAAAGTCAGCACTAATCACAATACCTTTTCTGGCGCATCCAGACATCACAAAACCCATGATCATCTATAGTGATGCATCAAACACTGCACTAGGAGAAATATCACCAAATGAACCACCAGTGATTGCCAATATTCTCCAAGAAAAACCGATAGCCTTTCTTTCACATGCCTTAAGCAGAACTCAACGAAAATGGACGACAACAGAGAAGGAAGCTTATGCAATTCATTATGCTTTGCAGAAGTTTGATTTTTTTGTTGTCGTCCATTTTCGTTGAGTTTTGCCGTTGTCTCTTATGTTAGGTAGAATTGAGAGTATCTTTTATATAATGTCGTCATCAGTCCGTTCACAATTCCAATGCCCACTTTTGAAGACGTAATGAATTGGAATTTCAGTGTAGAGGAATTTTCGAGAATCTGGATTCGCAGAATTTAATGCAAACCAAGCTGTAAATTTGGTGATGCTTGATCTTGCTGCTACTAAAGCTTCTTCCTCACGTCCCTCTTCAAATGTTATTCTCTGTTGTTGTGGAAGATGAACAGGCAATCTTATGACCGCATGAGATTTGTCGTGCATCGGATATTCAAGTAAGCGCCACATTGCTTCACATGCACTTACATATCGAGCATCAATGTAGTTGGTAATCTCATCGTGTGCAACTCGTTGTTCCCCCTCCATTATCTCGACATTTGCACAGTCATATCCTTTGTAAATATACTTATAAATATATTTAACCGCCTTCACTGACGAACAAATCTCAACATTTATATGGCAGTTATATTTTAAGAGCAAGTATTTGTTGTAAGGAACCACAGAGCGATTATCCAATTCAACTCCTCTCACAACCATTATAACTCCTGGACATCGACGGTATAAGAGATATCCATTTACATTAACTTGTGTTTCGATTTGAACGTCTTTAGGAAACTTTTTCTTGCACGCATTGTTCTCCCTGCATGTTGCTCCACTGTTTGCAGTACCGCAAGGACCGCGCATCATGCAGCAAGTGACGATCTTAAAATGTCTTGGCTCGGCTTGAATGTCTAGAAGCTCAGCAGACACAATGCGATCGATTCCAGAAGCTGTCCTGAATGTATCATCATTTTGCAGAACAATCAAGATGTGAGCGTGTGGCAAGCCACGTTTTTGGAACTCGATGGTGTAGAGGTGAGCCACGCTTTTGCCAAGAACATCATGCTTCGTCAAATCTTCCATAATGGCTTTCAGCTTTAATTTAAATACGCGTGCTACCAAGTCCGGACGGTCTGATGCAATTTCACCTATCTGAATATTCTCCTCAATTTCTGGCCACTTAGGATTTGCTGTTACGGTCACAAACAGATCAATGGAACCAAATTTGCTGTTACGGTCACAAACAGATCAATGGAACCAAATTTGCTGTTACGGTCACAAACAGATCAATGGAACCAAATTTGCTGTTACGGTCACAAACAGATCAATGGAACCAAATTTGCTGTTACGGTCACAAACAGATCAATGGAACCAAATTTGCTGTTACGGTCACAAACAGACAGATCAATGGAACCAAATTTGCTGTTACGGTCACAAACAGATCAATGGAACCAAATTTGCTGTTACGGTCACAAACAGATCAATGGAACCAAATTTTGCAAAAATCGACATGGCATTGTTGCAGCGCTCTCCCATAATTCTCGGGGAACCTTCAAACGATGAGGGCAAAATGACTGGAACACCAGGTTGGACGCCAATATTTGCAGCCTTGTTCGCGATATAATCAGCAAGACCTTGATAGAGCTCTGCTCTCAGTGTCCTGGCGATAGCGCACGTAGTTGAGATTGTTTGCTTCAACCTGTAGATCTAAAATCCATTGTTGAGTCAACTTCCCGGCGCTGATGATTGGATTGAAACTGTCTCTAATTGCTGTTTGTGCGACTTTGTACTGAAGCATGGTGATGTTTTTTCGTATGTGCTGTTCGTTCTCTGCGTAGCCTTCAGTTTGCATTTTCGGCTGCCATCCGGGTTCTTCATAAGGATACAAATAGCATACGTCATTGGATCCAAATTAGGGCTGAGAATGTTGATGTGAACGAATCGCTGATCTGGATTTCGAGGATTGATCGGATAAATGCGAATGTCCCTTTCAAATGGTGTCTCGTCATCAGCATTGATAAACACCATTGCATTTTCATTCGATGTAGGCGTGTTGTAACGCCTTTGATCCGACCGACGATCTCTACGCAGGACCATACTGATGACAGGGAGCTGTCTTCCTTCTCGATCAGCCTTCTGGATCTCCTCACATTCGATATCCTTCAGCATGCGAAAGCTGTCGCGATTCTATTGTTTGCACGAAGAAATCTATCAATCTCACGAATGACTTCAGGCAAGCAATTACTATTTTCCGGCAAGGTCATCCGTTCTGCTGTAGCCTGCGTGCTGTCCATGACGTATAATTAAGCAAACTTGCGTGGTTTACCTTGTTGTGGATGAAGATCAAAAGTGAGGTGATATATTTGTCCGTCAACACGAAAAACGTAAGGACCGCGTCCTGGGAGAGGTGCTAATTTTCCTCCCATTGAAGCGAATGACACAGAACTGTTTTATGAGCAAACGTTTTCACGGAAATTGCTAAAGTGAGGATGAACCGGATTACTCATGAGTTACTGCAGAAATTCCGTATATTCTAAAGAGTTTCCGTTGGCATCTTTTGGCTTCTCCAATTTTACTTTCCCGTTGTGACAAGAGCTATTGAACCTTCCATCCGATGGGCGTTCTTGGACAAAATTATGAGAACCGCAAAATTCGCAAATTGCATTGATCGAGCCACAGCTATGAACACAAATATGATTTTCGTTTGCCTGTCAAAACTCGTCACGAATACTTTCACTAATGGCTTCTTGCGATTGTCGGTATGCTGCTAAACTTGCTGTTTGTCTGGCTTGAGTCTGCTCAAGAGTCTCTACGGTTTGGCGTTGATGGTGTGCCGCCAGATCCGCAGCGCGTCTGGCTTGGGTTTGTTCATCAGTCTCTCGAGCTCGGCATTGTCGCTTAGCAGTCAGATCCACTGCATGTCTGGTTCGAGTTTGTTCATGAGTTTCACGTGCTCTTATTTGCGACACTCGAGCAGCAATTTCTTGTTGCACTCGTTGAAGTGTTTATTGACTTTGGCGACTGCGCCATCTTTGCTGACGTTTACGATTCAAGAGCATACGACGCTCTTGGGGTGTTTCGTTGTCCATTTTCTTTACTTACACACAACTTTTATGGAGGAAACACATGTGGAAATTTTTCAACAATTTTGTTTTAAAATCCGGTGTTAAAATCTGAACGTGCAAGCCGTTCACAGTGAGATGTTATTGGCGCATGCACACCAACACTTGCGCACTTTTGTTTAACGAGTGTTACTATTAAAAAACACCAATGCAATATTTGTTTTACATCCGAGGTTAAAAAAAGTCCGAACATGCACGCCCGTTCAAAATGCGCTTGCACACTGTGCTTTGCGCACTTTTATTTGTCGAGTGTTACTATTTTCGGGCGTTATTTACAGACAGAAAAAGCTGGGATATTATATATAGGATAATAAATAAGAAACACATAGTAAAGTGTCAAAAGTCTTCAACATATTTTATTTTTATTATTTTGTCTTGCCATTTGATTGTTTCCTTTGACAGGGGAGATCATAAATTACATCCCTTCAAAAAAACGTATTCTTTTTCTTCAAAATTTCACAAAAATTGATAAAATAGCTTCATTGAGAATCACCAAATGAGTTGCACAGTCTTCTAAATGTGCTGCAGATGCTGAAAGGTTAAAATGTTAGCTTTAGTTCTTTCCCTGTCATTATTGTGACGGGTATTTTGAGTAGTGAATATTATAATCACGGCTGAAATGTCGGACAGCTGTTAAAACCTTTAACTGGTTTACATCGTACTTTTTTTTTTTTTAAATAATGTAACACTCACCTTAGAAAACGATATGCAGACGAAATAGATTGCGCTGTTTAAAATTAGATTAAAAAACAGTAACAGGCTATCACTATGACAACAGTCTGATGAGATCAAAGACAAAAATCAGAATCAATTCAAATGTCAAGGTAGTCCTATTGTATGGTTCTGAAGATGGACAACAACACAAACAACAACCAAAAAGCGTCATACTGTCGCACATGGATAAATAAAGATAGTCTCCTAGCAGTTACTGTCGTAGTGGAGTCAAGTGTTAGAGACTTCACAATGCTGGATAAAGCTTCGAGAGGTGAAGTAACCACTTTCCCCTCACTGCTTTTGCCTTTCCTGATCCAAGAGTAGAGTCAGGTATCCATTTACAGCTGATAGACTGTAGCGTGACATCACAGTGTTTCCAACCCGCTACCTTTTGCCACGAGAGGCCTGCTCTTAAACCACGGTCGCTGTCATAAATGGGTGCTTGACTAAATAGAAAGATTGAAGTGGTATGACGAGATCACTAATGTGGAACTGATGACACGAACCAGACACGTGACAGACGAACCAGACACGTGACAGACGAACCAGACAAGTGGCAGACGAACCAGACAAGCGGCAGACGAACAGGTCAGGAGAAGACTTGACTGGTGATGGATATGACACACACTGAGCAAACCTGCTAATAGATTTACTTGTCAGTCCCTGCTCAGTAAACCCCCGGGTAAGAGAGGCTGAGGAAGACCAGGACACACATGGAGAAGAGAACTGGAGACAGACATGAAAGACATGAAGAAAGTATGGAAAAACCTTGAGTTGATGGCACAGGACAGGGAGACTTGGTGCTGATGGCACAGGACAGGGAGACTTGGTGCTGATGGCACAGGACAGGGAGACTTGGTGCTGATGGCACAGGACAGGGAGACTTGGTGCTGATGGTACAGGACAGGGAGACTTGGTGCTGATGGCACAGGACAGGGAGATTTGGTGCTGATGGCACAGGACAGGGAGACTTGGTGCTGACGCACAGGACAGGGAGACTTGGTGCTGATGGTACAGGACAGGGAGACTTGGTGCTGATGGCACAGGACAGGGAGACTTGGTGCTGATGGCACAGGACAGGGAGATTTGGTGCTGATGGCACAGGACAGGGAGATTTGGTGCTGATGGCACAGGACAGGGAGACGTGGTGCTGATGGCACATGACAGGGAGACTTGGTGCTGATGGTACAGGACAGGGAGACTTGGTGCTGATGGCACAGGACAGGGAGACTTGGTGCTGATGGCACGTGACAGGGAGACTTGGTGCTGATGGCACAGGACAGGGAGACTTGGTGCTGATGGCACGTGACAGGGAGACTTGGTGCTGATGGCACGTGACAGGGAGACTTGGTGCTGATGGCACGTGACAGGGAGACTTGGTGCTGATGGCACAGGACAGGGAGACTTGGTGCTGATGGTACAGGATAGGGAGACTTGGTGCTGATGGTACAGGACAGGGAGACTTGGTGCTGATGGCACAGGACAGGGAGACTTGGTGCTGATGGCACAGGACAGGGAGACTTGGTGCTGATGGCACAGGACAGGGAGACTTGGTGCTGATGGCACAGGACAGGGAGATTTGGTGCTGATGGCACAGGACAGGGAGACTTGTCGTAAAGTATATGCTCCTTAGGGAGATGACAGGTGATAATGATGACCTGGTAACTAATTTATATTCGATTACGTTGGAGCTTGTCAGTAGTACCAAAAAAAAAAGAAAAATTGGGATGGGGGGTTTAAGAGACTTGTGACGTCATATTATGAGAGTCTGGGCTTTCGTGAATAAATATAACAGGTGGAAGTGTAAAAATGGCAAAAATTGCGTGTCGTCATATGTGGACGACCCCTATGGCACTAAATACCCTGTTCGCCTATGGCGCCAATTACCTTGTTTGTCTATGGCGCCAAGCCCTGCTTGCCCCTAGCGCCAAATACCATGTTTCTCTATGGCGCCAAATACCATGTTTGCCAATGGCGACAAACACAAGGTTTGCCTATGGCGCTAAATAACCTGTTTGCCTATGGCACCAAATACCATGTTTGCCTATGGCACGAAATATGATTGTATGGTTAATTATGGCGTGTTTACTTGTAATGTGTTTACTTATGGTGTGTTTACTTGTAATATGGTTACTTCTGGTGTATTTACTTGTAATGTGTTTACTTATGGTGGGTTTACTTGTAGTATGGTTACTTATGGTGTGTTTACTTGTAGGGTGTTTACTTATAGTATGGTTACCTGTAGTGTGGATACTTGTAATGCAATTACTTGTTGTGTGGTTACTTGTTGTGTGGTTACTTACGGTGTGGTAATTTATAGTGTGGTTACCGGTAGTGTGGTTTCTTGTAGTTTATTTACTTTTGGTATCGTTACTTGTGTTATGGTTACTTGTGGTGTAGTTACTTGTGGTATAGTTACTTGTGGTATAGTTACTTGTGGTATAGTTACTTGTGGTGTAGTTACTTGTGGTATAGTTACTTGTGGAATAGTTACTTGTGGTATAGTTTCTTCTGGTTTAGTTACCTGTGGTATATTTACTTGTGGTGTAGTTACTTGTGGTATAGTTACTTGTGGTATAGTTACTTGTGGTATAGTTACTTGTGGTATAGTTACTTGTGGTTTAGTTACTTGAGGTGTCGTTACTTGTGGTATAGTTACTTGTGGTATAGTTACTTGTGGTATAGTTACTTGTGGTGTAGTTACTTGTGGTATAGTTACTTGTGGTATAGTTACTTGTGGTATAGTTACTTGTGGTATAGTTACTTGTGGTATAGTTACTTGTGGTATAGTTAATTGTGGAATAGGTATTTGTGGTGTAGTTACTTGTTGTGTAGTTTCTTGTGGTATAGTTACTTGTGGTGTAGTTGCTTGTGGTACAGTTACTTTCGTATAGTTACTTGTGATGTAGTTACTTGTGGTATAGTTACTTGTGGTTTTATTACTTGTGGTATAGTTACTTGTGGTATAGTTACTTGTGGTATAGTTACTTGTGGTGTAGTTACTTGTGGTATAGTTACTTGTGGTATAGTTACTTGTGGTATAGTTACTTGTGGTTTAGTTACTTGTGGTGTAGTTACTTGTGGTATAGTTACTTGTGGTATAGTTACTTGTGGTATAGTTACTTGTGGTATAGTTTCTTGTGGTATAGTTACTTGTGGTATAGTTAATTGGGGAATAGGTATTTGTGGTGTAGTTACTTGTGGTGTAGTTTCTTGTGGTATAGTTACTTGTGGTATAGTTGCTTGTGGTATAGTTACTAGAGGTGTCATTACTTGTGGGATAGTTACTTGTGGTATAGTTACTTGTGGTATAGTTATTTGTGGTGTCGTTAATTGTGGTATAGTTACTTGTGGTACAGTTACTTGTGGTATAGTTACTTGTGGTATAGTTAATTGGTGAATATGTATTTGTGGTGTAGTTTCTTGTGGTATAGTTACTTGTGGTGTAGTTGCTTGTGGTATAGTTACTTTCGTATATTTACTTGTGGTGTAGTTTTTGTGGTATAGTTACTTGTGGTATAGCTGCTTGTCGTATAGTTACTTGTGATATAGTTACTCGTGGTAACGTGTGATATAGTTTTTTGTGGTTTTGTTACTTGCGGTTTAGTTACTTGTGGTATAGTTGTTTTTACCTCTACACCTCACGGTAGAAGGGGAACGACTAAGTAAGTAAGTAAGTAAGGTATAGTTGTTTGTGGTGTCGTTAATTGTGGAAAAGTTACTTGTCGTATAGTCACTTGTGGTGTAGTCACTTGTGGTATAGTTACTTGTAGTAAAGTTACTTGTGGTATAGTTACTTGTAGTATAGTTACTTGTGGTATAGTTCCTTGTGGTGTAATTTCTTATGGTATAGTTACTTGTGGTGTAGTTGCTAGTGGTATAGTTACTTTCGTATAGTCACTTGTGGTGTAATTACTTGTGGTATAGTTACTTGTGGTATAGTTACTTGTCGTATAAATACTTGTGGTGTAGTTTACTTGTGGTATAGTTACTTGCGGTATAGTTACTTGTCATATAGTTATTTGTGGTTACGTGTAATATAGTTTTTGTGGTGTAGTTACTTGCGGTATAGTTACTTGAGGTATAGTTACTGGTGGTATAGTTACTTGTGGTGTAGTTACTTGTGGTACAGTTACTTGTAGTATAGTTACTTGTGATATAGTTACTTGTGGTGTAGTTACTCGTGGTATAGTTACTTGCAGTATAGTTACTTGTGGTATAGTTACTTGTAGTATATTTACTTGTGGTATAGTTCCTTGTGGTGTAGTTTCTTGTGGTATAGTTACTTGTGGTGTAGTTGCTTGTGGTATAGTTACTTTCGTATAGTTACTTGTGGTATAGTTACCTGTGGTATAGTTACTTGTCGTATAGTTCCTTGTGGTGTAGTTACTTGTGGTATAGTTACTTGTGGTATAGTTACTTGTGATATAGTTACTTGTGGTTACGTGTGATCGTTTTTTTGTGTCGTTACTTGCGGTGTAGTTACTTGTGATATTGCTACTTGTAGTGTGGTTAATTGTAGGTTGCTGGACTGCTACCTATCTTGCTTTATTTATTTGAATCTTTGCTGATAAATGGGTAAATGGCCGCAGAATGGAGACCAGCCCTAGGGCATACATTACAAAATAAATAAATAAACAAATGGATATATATAATAATAATAATACTAAAACTGTTAATAATAATATTTGTGTTTTAAGTTGGAGAATAAATAATAAACAGATTTGAGAGGGATACGATACAAACAGCAGACATAACGACCCATCAAGTTCTGAAACAAACAGTTACAGTCAGAATAGCCGCAATTCCAACCCTTAAGATAAGGTACAGACTGGACTACCATGCTGCTCATGGTAGTGTATGAGTGTATCATATTACTTTAACAGCATATCATATTACTTTAACAACGTATCGTATTACTTTAACAGCCTATCATATTACTTTAACCGCCTATCATATTACTTTAACAGCCTATCATATTACTTTAACAGCCTATCATATTACTTTAACATCCTATTATATTACTTTAACAGCTTATCATATTAATGTAAAAGAGAATATTACTATTACTGTAACAGAGTATTACTACTACTGTAACAGTATATGTAAAAGAAGATACTCTCTGTTTGAGCTGCGGGATATGTAGACCTGACTTGGTATTTGTGGACTTGACATCAGAGTTGTTGACTTGACATCTAATTGTTTCACTTGACATACGATTTCTGAATTCGGCCTCCAAATTGTAAATTATGTCAAAGTGTGGTCACGTGACAAATATTTGCGCACGTGGCTCTGGTGACGTCGTGCTTGTATGTTGAGACCTGGTCTGGTGACACAAGGAATGTGTGCACTATAAATTAGTCTGGGATACATTAATCAAAGAAGGACTCCAGAAAATAATTAGGCACAAGATAGTTCCCCAGAAATTCTCAACACAATTAGGAGTTCCAGAAAAATCTGGCAGAGCCGCTTAGAATGACACCAGTATTACAAAAAGTTCCGTCAACTGTGACATCAGTCATTTTGGACAACACAGAAATTATTATCAAGTTGTTACAAACTTCCGTCGACACAGGCGCTACGAAAACAAAAATGTACGGACCAGACTATCAGAACAGAATCATCATAATGAAGATGCGAGAACACAAGTGAGCAACTACTAGGAGATCAAGAGACGAGGATCAACAGTGGTTTGTATAATCATCATGTAGCATCACAAGGTAGTACGTGTTCTAGAATCCCCCTCCTTTAAATGTAAAAGAAAATAAAGACAAAGAGTAAATATGGAGATAAGAACATGTGACAGAAAACAGAAGAGCAAGAAAGACAGTTAGGTCGACTGCCTGCAGGTGAAAATAAACTAGAATATGTTTATGTAAATTGTTATTTTTCTGTTACATAAAAAACGGATACAGAAACACGACATGACAGCTTCCATCAAAGTCTTTTACTTCCGGTAACATGCCACCACGTTAAACATACACATGCTATTATAATGGCTACGCTTCCGGTTGGACAAAGCTTTTCTTTCCGCCTCGACATGACGGAGTTTGTCTAGAATGTTTTCTTCTGCTTCTCTGAGTATCAGAAGTTGTCTAATCAGTTCGCGTTTGAAGTCCTCTTTACTCAGTGATGTCCCCTGGAACGTGTTAGGTAGTGCTTGCTGGACCATCGTATGACCTTCCTGTTGAGAGAAAATCAAGGTTGTTTAGACTATAGGAAAATTTTAGATTTACACATCATATTTTACTGGTCAAACTGACTTATACATAATATTTTACTGGTCACACTGACTTAAAGGACAGGGTTACCAA
The DNA here is from genome assembly GCA_024509875.1 of Oreohelix idahoensis. Classification (NCBI taxonomy): domain Eukaryota; kingdom Metazoa; phylum Mollusca; class Gastropoda; order Stylommatophora; family Oreohelicidae; genus Oreohelix; species Oreohelix idahoensis. Next base: position 844,693 of record JAMPIV010008747.1, read on the forward strand.
TTAAGCTTTTTTTTGACGCCAAATTATACAAATCTGTCTTCTTTTTTTTTTTTTTATAACTAATTTGGCTTTACTTTTTAGCTGTTTTTGTGACGGTGTTTGGCTTTTTTTCACAGTTTTCATCTGGCAACCCTGCTTATAGATAACATTTTACTGGTTAAACAGGAGGAAACCACTAAGTCCGTTAAGAGGCATACGTCCGTACATACATTAACATACGTACAAACATGCATTAACATAGATCCAATATATATTAACATACAATTTAATACACATTAGCACACAGCCAACTATAAATAAACATGCGTCCAAACATACATTAACATTCGACCAAACATACGTTAACATACGCTCAAACAGACTTTAACATACGTCCAAAAAGACATTAACAAACATACGTCCAAATATACATTAATATACGTCCAAACAGACATTAACATACACCCAAACAAACATATATCAACACACCATCTAATATACATTAGCACACATCCAGCTATAAATAAACTTACGTTTAAACATACTGTAACAGACGTACAAACATACATTAACATACATCCAAACCCACATTAACATACGTCCAAACGTACATTAACACACATCCAAACATACACTAACATACATTAAAAAATACATAACATACATCCAAACATACATTAACATACACACAAACAGGCATTATGATACGTCTCTGAACATACATTTGCATAGTCCAAACATACATTAAAATATATCCAAACATAAATTAACATACGCCAATACATACACTTAATACGTCCAAACATACATTCGGTTACGTCCAAATATACATTAATTTATATGTAAACATAAATTAATATACGTCCAAACATACACTAACGTACGCCTAAGCATACATTAACATAGTCCAAACACACATTACCATACGACCAAAAACACATTAAAATAACATTTGTCTAAACAGACATTAACATATATTTAACATAAATTAACATACATCAAACCAGGCATTAACGTACATCCAAACAGACATAAACATAGGTACAAGCATACATTAATATAAGTCCAAATATTCATCAAACATACATTAACATACATCCAAACAGACGTAAAGATACGTCCAAACAGACACTAACATACGTCCAAACATATAGTAACATACATCCAAACATACACTAACTAAGTCCAAACATGGATTAACATACATCCAAATACACATTAACATACATCCAAACATACATTAACATATATCCAAACATACATTAGCATACGTCCAAACATACATTACGATATATCCAAACATACATTAACATATATCCAAACAAACAATAACATACATCCAAACAGACAATAACATACTTGCAAACAGACATTAGCATACATCCAAACATACATTAACATTCGTCCAAACACACATTAGCATACATCCAAACATACATTAACATTCGTCCAAATAAACATTAACATATATTCAAACATACATTAACGTACATCCAAACATACATTGACATACGTCGAAACATACAATAACAAATGTCCAAACTTACATTAAAATATATCCAATCATACATCAACATATTGTGGCCGTGTATGTTTATTACTGCACTAGTAGTTATATTGATTTTATTTAGTCAGAGTTAATCCTTCATATGTTGTGGTGGTTCAAGTGCTAACTGGCCTTCCGCCAGAGATAGTGATACTTGACCTTTTGTTTTTTTTTTTCAACCCAGGAATGTTCTTCCCTTTAAGTTTGGTGATACGCAAAACAGTTTCAGCATAACAACGTATATCCAAAAGAAATTACTGTAAAGTTCCACAAACAGCAATGTAGAAAAATTCAATTAGAGTTTATTGATGTCATTAGACAAACACTGTAAATTTCACAAATGATGATTGGTTATCCAAGATGGAAAATATGTAATCCAACTGAATAATATATGTATATCCAAATAGAATAATATACTGATTTGTCTACTCAAAAACTTGTCTTGGTATCCTCAAAGACGAAGTTCACCTAACGCTATCTGTAAAAAATCCTTTAGTCTAAAATCATGGTATCATTGGAATCATAAATCCTGAAATCTCTGCCTATCGCCCACAACTCTTCTATTTATACTATTTCTTCTTTTTTTCCCGCCTTTTTTCACACGACCCGTCCTTTTTCACACGGTACAATAATCTACATTTGCACTCCTTTCCTCAGCTTTTCGACCTTTTTGCACACGACATTCTGTTATTTCGACTTTTTTTCACATGTGTGATCTTTTCCAACTTAACAATTGGATTTTAAAAAACCAGATCACACAAACATTCATTTCCCACTTTCGCGCTTATAAAACCCATTCATTATTATCTGGGACTGACCTACGTTTGCCCTGTCAGAGCAGTAACTGCCAACTGAACTTTGAATGAATACTGCGTTTTGTGTAAAAACGTCTTATTTGCTTTTAAGGTCTGTCATTCTTACATGTAGCATATTATAGCACATATAAATGCTTAGCGTGGAAGTAGGAGGGATAATGCTAGCGTGAAAGGCCAAGCGGTCACAATATATCCAAACATACATTACCCTACATCCAAACATACATTAACATACATTCAAAAATACATTACCATACATCCAAACATACATTTTAAAATATCCAAACAAACATTACCATACATCCAAACATACAATAACAAACGTCTAAACATACAATAACATACATCCAAACATACAATAACATACATCCAAACATACAATAACATACATCCAAACATACAATAACATACATCCAAACATACAATAACATACATCCAAACATACAATAACAAACGTCCAAACATACAATAACATACATCCAAACATGGGGATCAGAGTGGCTAAGAGGTGTGGCGTCCGCCTCGTGTTCTAGAGGTACCGGGTTCGATTCCCAGTTGAGGGAATATAATTTATGGAAAAAAAAATTTCAGAACCAGTGGTCCTAATGATGTCATATGCCCCCCTTCCCCCCCCCCTCCCCCACCCCTGGTCTCCTGGGTAGTGAGATCGGATTCCTAGCCTTCTCGGATGTGCGAAAAAATAGGAGGTCCCGTGTGCAAGTTGTGCACGTTAAAAATCCCACGGCAGTTGAAAACTTTAAAATGTAGGCCTATCAGGGATAGCACTTATCCTAATGTCATTTACGATTGAACCTAGCAAAATTTAAAAATTAGAAACCTACCCGCCACAAAAATATTTATAGAATGTGTGATTCCTATATTCACACACTGTCATTCTCGCCGGTGCTATGGAGTTTGTGCACTGTGCTGAGATTCTCCTTGTGTGATCTAAGGAAAAAGATCGGAGCACTGATGGAGTAGTCCGTATGCAATGAAGATAGTCCTTAAAACCAAACCAAACCAAACATCAAAACATACATTAACATATATCCAAACATACATTAACATATATCCAAACATACATTAACATATATCCAAACATACATTAACATATATCCAAACATACATTAACATATATCCAAACATACATTAACATATATCCAAACATACATTAACATATATCCAAACATACATTAACATATATCCAAACATACATTAACATATATCCAAACATACATTAACATATATCCAAACATACATTAACATATATCCAAACATACATTAACATATATATATAAACATACATTAACATATATCCAAACATACATTAACCATAACATATAAATCCATAACATACATTAACATTAAAACAAACATAACAAACATAAAACAATTAACCATACATTAAATAAAACCAAACATAACATACATTAACATTATCCAAACATACAATAACACATATATCCAAACATGCATTAACATATATCCAAACACACATTAACATAGTCCAAACATACATTAACATAATCCAAACATACATTAACATATATCCAAACATACATTAACATATATCCAAACATACATTAACATATATCCAAACATACATTAACATATATCCAAACATACATTAACATATATCCAAACATACATTAACATATATCCAAACATAAACATACATTAACATATATCCAAACAAAAAATATTAACATATATTCCAAATACATACATTCAACATATATCCAAAAAAACATTAACATATCCAAATACATTTACATTATCCAAACATACATTAACATATATCATTAAAAACATACATCATTAACATATATCCAAACATTACATTAACATATATCCAAACAAACAAACATTTAAAAAATGGGGCATTAACATAATCCAAACATACAACATCCATAAAAATACAAACATACATTAACATATATCCAAACACAACATTAACATATATCCAAACATCATTAACATATATCCAAAATCAACAAATACATCCCAAAACATACATTAAACATATATCCAAAACATACATTAACACCAATCCAAACATACATTAACAAATATCCAAACATGCATTAAACATATATCCAAACATACATTAAAATATATCCAAATATACATTAACAAATATCCAAACATACATTATAATCTATCCAAACATACATTAACATGTATCCAAAAACAAAACATATATCCAAAACATTAACAAATCCAAACATACATTAAATATATCCAAACATAAAAATATCATAATCCAAACAAAAATCAACATATATCCAAACATACATTAACTAATATCCAAAAATATAATTACAACCAAATATCCAAAAACATACATTTAAAATTAATCCAAACATACATTAACAAAACATACATTAACATATATCCAAACATACATTAACATATATCCAAACATACATTAACATATATCCAAACATACATTAACATATATCCAAACATACATTAACATATATCCAAACATACATTAACATATATCCAAACATACATTAACATATATCCAAACATACATTAACATATATCCAAACATACATTAACATAGTCGAAACATGCATTAACATATATCCAAACATACATTAACATATATCCAAACATACATTAACATAGTCCAAACATGCATTAACATATATCCCAACATGCATTAACATAGTCCAAACATGCATTAACATATATCCAAACATGCATTAACATATATCCAAACGTACATTAACATATATCCAAACATACATTAACATAGTCCAAGCATGCATTAACATATATCCAAACACGCATTAACATAGTCCAAACATTCATTAACATATATCCAAACATACATTAACATATATCCAAACATACATGAACATATATCCAAACATACATTAACATATATCCAAACATACATTAACATATATCCAAACATACATTAACATATATCCAAACATACATTAACATATATCCAAACATACATTAACTTATATCCAAACATACAGTAACATATATCCAAACATACACTAACATATATCCAAACATGCATTAACATATATCCAAACATACATTAACATATATCCAAACATGCATTAACATATATATATAAACATACATTAACATATATCCAAACATACATTAACATATATCCAAACATACATTAACATATATCCAAACATACATTCCACAATATATCACAAACAAAAAATAAAAAACATGTATCCAAACAAACATAACAAATATCCAAAAACAAAATCCCCAAAACAAGTAAACAAACATATATTCCAAACCATATATCCAAAAAAACATAACATTACCCACATATATCCAAACATACATTAACATAGTCGAAACATGCATTAACATATATTTAAATATACATTAACATATATCCAAACATACATTAACATAGTCCAAACATGCATTAACATATATCCCAACATGCATTAACATAGTCCAAACATGCATTAACATATATCCAAACATGCATTAACATATATCCAAACATACATTAACATATATCCAAACATACATTAACATAGTCCAAACATGCATTAACATATATCCAAACATGCATCAACATATATCCAAACATGCATTAAAATAGTCCAAACATGCATTAACATATATCCAAACATACAATAACATAGTCCAAACACGCATTAACATATATTCAAACATACAATAACATAGTCCAAACACGCATTAACATATATCCAAACACACAATAACATAGTCCAAACACGCATTAACATATATCCAAACACACATTGAGCTGTCGTGCATTAAGACTTCACCACACGCTGTATATACACCCACAATTATACTCTATATAATTCTCTAAGAATGTCATGTCCTACCCTGTCTTGTCCCTGTCCTGTCCTGTCCTAACCCACAATATGTTTTCTTGCACTCTGGAAATTATATAAAAGTCGAGCGCTTTTAGCCTTTGCACAAACTGCACGACGCTTGATATAGTGCGCATTTTCCCCCCACCAGAGTTAAAGTTATACTTTAATAAATAGAAAACACGTTGTAAACTGTCCTAAATCTACAACATATTTTATTGTTATTATTTCTAGTTTGTCACTAAATTGTTTCCCTTTGATAGAAAATAAATTACGTCCCTGAAAAAATCCAGCATTAACTTCTTCCCATCAAAGTTGGAGTGTGAAAATTACGAAACAATGGTGCACTTTTGACCAATGTACTACTAAAAAACCACGACCCGCCCCCACATTTAAAAAAATATCCCCCCTTTTCTTGCCAAAACATAAAACCCCCATCCCCCCCCCACCCCCCCCCACAATCAATAAAAAATAAAACAGAATTAAAACACGTCAATAGATTCAAATACCTGGGTGAAGGCAAACCCGGTCCCTAAAAAATGCCGTGCAGAAGTCGGATGTGTCGACCAAAAGGTGCAGATATCACAGCTTAGGCGCAAACAGACACAACGCAACCACCGTCCTTTTCAGGACGAACGAGGAAGAAGAAGAAGAAATACCTGGGTATGTTAATAACATTGCGCCCCCCCATCTCATTATGAAGCGTTTAGAAAAATTCCCATGTTTTTTTTTAAAAAAAAAAAAAACTATCTCGCTCAACCTCCCCAAACACCCAAATGGGTTATAATTAGTACATATTTTGTTTTCAGTGACTTTTCCCCTTATTAGTCCATAAACCGCCCCCCAAAATAAAAGTAGCATTCTATAAGAGGTGAAAGTACCCCATTCTATAAGACCCAAAAGTAACATTACCAAAACCCCACAAAGGTGAAATTCACATTCTATAAGATGTGAAAGCAACACATTCCCACAATAAAAAAAAATGTAAAAATTCAACAACCACCAACTTTGTCAGTGGAAGTATGAAAAACAACCATCACAGTCCTGGCAAAAAAATGGGCCCATGAACAACCCCCACCCAAACACCACCCCAAAACAGCACTACCAAAACCACAAAGACGTGGTTTTATAGAAGAATGTTAAAACATACCATGGACAGTTAAAATGAATATGCTGTTGCCGTGGAAGAGGCCAATATAACCAAAGGACACCACCCTTCCCACAACTCCGTAAGTTTAGAAAAAAAAGTTGCACAATCAAAATGAATGTTGATACAGTCTAAACCTTGGCAAAAAAAAAAAGATACACCCCAAAATCCATAATATTACCCCCCCCCAAAAACCCCCCCAACAAAACCCCCAAATGTTGTCAAACAAAAAAAAAAATGAACCCCAAAAAATCAATATCCGTTCCAGTAGATCAATATCACTTATCCCAATGACCTGTAATGTAATGGCCGAAGTAGAAATAGTGCCGCCTGTAATACATGTAACAGAAAGATCATTTTGACGGGTTACATACTAGTAAAAAAAAATAGTTTGCATTGAACTACTCGTATGTACGCGCAGACCAACTGCATCTACAACAATGGAGATATTCTTCTTCTTCCTTGTTCGTCCTGAAAAGGACGTTGGTTGCGTTGTGTCTGTTTACAGCGAAGCTACGATATCTGCGCCTTTCGGCCGACACATCCGACTTCAGCACGGCATTTTTGGGGGACCGGGTTTGCCTTCCCTCTTCCATCCCTACTCTCTCAGCCAGACTGCAGTGATGCAGCCTGTTTCCAGGACCACCACTTGGAGGTGGAGTAGGGTCTTGGTCAGCTCTGGTCAGCTGACCCTGACGCAAGCAGTCAAGCTATGGGTCGCTGACTGCATTCTCTGTTGCTGCGTCTTTGGGTCCCAAATGGAGATATGAATCCAGTCACAAGTTAAGTAAACCTACACCGGGGGCATATCTAAACCTACACCGGGGCATATCTAAGCCTACACCGGGGCATATATAAGCCTACATCGGGGCATATGTAAACCTACATCCACACAAAGAACACGTTCTTTCACAAATAGGTAAACCTACATCCACACAAAGAACACGTTCTTTCACAAACAGGTAAACCTACATCCACACAAAGAACACGTTCTTTCACAAACAGGTAAACCTACATCCACACAAAGAACACGTTCTTTCACATACAGGTAAACCTACATCCACACAAAGAACACGTTCTTTCACAAACAGGTAAACCTACATCCACACAAAGAACACGTACTTTCACAAACAGGTAAACCTACATCCACACAAAGAACACGTTCTTTCACAAACAGGTAAACCTACATCCACACAAAGAACACGTACTTTCACAAACAAGTCCAGGCTCTCAGAAGAGAACAGAATCAACCGAACGACGACTACCACACTCTTGACCGGCAGGACAGATAACCATTTTTTGCCTCAGGACAGGGCATAACAAACTGAATAAACACATGTACAAGCTACGATTGTCTGCTTCACCACTGTGCACATGTGGATTAAACGAACAAACTGCTGAGCATGTTCTATAGGATTGTCCTCTTTACGACCAGTTAAGAAAGATATACTGGCCCAATGACTCAACACTAAACTCAAAGCTGTATGGAGCTAAAGAGGAACTCCAGACAACGGTCGAATTCATCATGAGAACTCGTCTGACGGTGTAAACATCAAAGATGTGATCGCAAGAAGAAGAAGACAAACAAGTGAACCTACATCCACACAAAGAACTTGTACTTTCACAAACAAGTTGCCACCATCATGAGGAATCAGTTGAACACCTGCGGTTACAGTGCCCAAGACTAGCTGACCTGCGACACCAGCTACTCCCATCGCACCAAACTATCCACACTAGACTCTACACATCATCACAACAACTGAGGAAGACTTGTACCTATGTCAGAGAGGCAATGGGCTGTCAAGTGCTACCTGCTCATCATCATCATAGTTATCATCACAAACAAGTAAACCTACACCCATGAACAAACACAAACTTCCATAAATAGGCAACCCGCGGGCAAAAAAAACAAAAGAAAGAAAAAAAAACGAACACACTAACATTTAAATACCTCCTGCGATTGGTAGTCTGGCCTGTAGATGTTTCCTTCAGTAGCTGCCACAATGCTCACAACAAGCATCATCATGGCTGCAATCAGCCACACAGCACCTGGCCAACTTCTTTTACTATGGCAACACAAACTGGTCATTGTTGAGTTCAGATGTCGGAAATTGGCTGTCACTCACTGACTCAAAGAACAGAGAATTCTTAGTGTTCGAATGGACTAGTCACTGGAGCAACCTCTGGATAGTTGTCAGGGACGTCAGCTTTATCCAGTTGTCAATGACTTCAGTTTTATCCAGATAAAACTGTATCCAGTTGTCACGTCTAAAGCTGTCCTATTTTCCAGATAATTTCACAGAATATTCCCACAGTGATGCCAAGACAGTAAGTGGTCAACAGACTAACTCGTGATGCTCGATTTGGGGAATTCTCACTGGGGAAAGTCCTTGAAGACGACAGATGGAATCTTGCCTCAAGGTCAGATGTGATTGTTTTCTTGTAAGTTCTTGTTCACACTGAGGAAGAAAACAGAAAAATGTTGACAAGCAAAATTCTCATCTGGTTGAGCTCATTAACTTGTGTGGTGTTCTCATTAAATTGTGTTGTTGTTCTCATTAACTTGTGTGGTGTTCTCATTAACGAGTGTTGTTTTTCTCATTAACGTTTGCGGTGTTCTCATTAAATTGTGTTATGTTCTCTGTCACAAGATGGATTTTGAGGCGACCTCTTTCCGATCTCTCTTTCACTACGGTAGTAATCAGTTACATTTTTGTACTGATTTTATTGCGATTTGTTCCGAGTCGCACCCTTTTCTTTCTCTGTCCACTGGAGCAGATATTTTGTACCTACATTCTTTCTCTCCTCTCAGAGATAAGTCATCATGTCTGTTTGTAACCCGTCCTTTCCCTAAAGCGTTGCAGAGGAGCGGCAGAGATAATATTAACGACAGGAATATTCTCGTGTACCCAACATGGGCCGCTACCAATTAATACGGAAATCGCCAGCGTATTTGTCTAATTGCTGATAAAACCAGGGTGCGTGATAGACAAGAGATTACTTGTCTGAGTGACACATGTTGGACAGACAACGATAACCTAAACGCTTCCTGTCCGACTTGTTATGACAAGATTACTTTAGATAGTAATAATTTGTTACATCTGAAACACATTGTCGTTTGAGTTCACAGATGCGTTGGTGAGTTCACCTGCCAGGGATCGGATATTTTCATGCCATATACGGAAGACTTGACCACTACATTACGTTCACATTTTTTCTATGTCAGTAATATTTTGAAATCGCCATCGCCCCCCCCCCCCCCCCCCTTTCCGGCCAACATTTTTGTTTGAAACGATTGGCGCTTTCTTAGCTTCGTTACAAACAGATGCGGGGGTAGGACAGAAATATAACCTGACCTTTTCGCAGTTTTTATTCTCTGTGAAGATTGCTTGCCAAGACGACACAATCAGACCTTGCCAGAGTGAAGCCTAGAATTCAGAATTCCATTTTATCAGACCGGACCTTTTATTGGAGTAATTATCAGGACTTACAATACAGCCCATGAAATCTCTATAATTTTAAATAAGGAAATCCGGAATATCTGAGGAAACTGAACACACGGAGTCACAGTGGGAATTAAAGTTAAAATTAACGACCCCAAGTACACGTGTAACAAGGCATCGGCTAGTGCCTTAACTTCATTCATCTGAGCAAATAATCTGCGAGCCAGGATTGGCGTAAGTTGTCATTTTACATTCTATATTTTCATGACTAACATGTGAACTAATATGTATATATTACCATGTGAATATTAATTTGTGAAAATCGCTAGTCGATGTCCCAGTCATTTGAAGCTGGCAACCTCAGCGCATAGAATGATGATTTCATGAATCACCACTGCCCGGGCTGGCGACTGCTTTATTGCTAGTTTCTTAAGGAGAACTGAAAGCATAAAGTAGTCCCAAGTTTCATAGGGAGGGAAAGATGAAAGAAATGATGTACATTTTAATTATAATACTTACAGTTTCAAACCAGTGTAAATTTCGATGTTAACATATTCAGTTTAAAATTAATGGAAGTTCAAAACTTTTCAAATCAGTGTAAACATAAATGAAAACATATTCAATTTATATAGTGAAAACTTTTCAATCAGTGGAAATGTAAATGTAAACATATTATATCTGTACTATTAACCTTTTCATTTAAATGTAAAGTCAATATAAAAGCTATTCAATTCTCATCGAGGGTAAATTCTGAGTTAAATGGGATGATGGAATAAAAAAGACACAAAAGTATGTGTCGGGACATGCAATACTCAGAAGAGTGTTTCGTTTCTATTCTTTTACCATAGTTGTTGGTGGTGGTACCATTTGAAGGGTACTATCTCTGGAACAAAACGGGAACAGTGGCCTGAGCTTTAAGACGAGGGACCAACTTTGTAAACTCTCCCTGACACTCATTGGAACGAGCTGCACCCTATATCCTTGAACAATGTCTAGCGTTATCAGTGATCAGTCCCTCAAGAACCAACCCAGCGGAAGCAGAAACAACCACTGGCAGCTAAGTGCAATATATAAGCTGCCAAATTGAACTTTCTTTTTCATAGAACCTACTATCATTCAATGATGACCCTTTTCTTTTAAACTATTCAATTATTTTCAAACTGTTAAAACTTACGTGATTAATAAATTGTCTTATTTGTAATTTTACAAATTTAACTTCGATTTAATCATTTTAAATGTACTGCTTGTTTGTCTCAGTCAATTTACTAAACAAACTCTAAACAGAGCTACACCAGAATAATAAGAATTCCACTGAGTAAATCAGAGGTGGGGCTTGAACGAGCTAAGATTAATCATTGCTTAATTCTTCACAAAAGTGGTCGGCAGATTCTACAATTAACGTGCTCAGCCAATGCAGCATTGTTTTCGCTTATCTGAATATCTTGTGAATACTCCATTGAGATGGAAGTGTCATTACGCTTCTATTTACAAATCTGCCAAGAGTAATCTTGTGCGAAGGTAGACACCTTTGAGGCCCATATTAGATACTCTTGAGTTTTGGCCACTGTTGGACTACTACTGCAAAGCAGGGGTGGCAAAACCGTCACAATTGGGCGACTCGCTCCGTGATTGATTATAGAACCTGTCCAGTAATTCCCTAGACTGACATAAATTTTTGATTTACTGAAAGAATATTGTCAAGAGTTTGTTGTAGTAAAACTGAGCATACATTGCATGTATAAATAATAGTAAAAATAACTGTATAAAGAATAATTGAATATGCAGAAAGAAACAAAATTTTTGTAACTAAAGTTAAGGTTAAAGAAATAAGGAGTTCACTTGGTGTGGCTTATTACGTGTTGTAAACTCGCAGTTTCCTAGTTAAATAGCTGATGTAATCTTGTGTAGCTTTGTAAAGAGACTTTTTGCTCAGAATGGCAGAGTCCCAAAACTTCCATGCCTTTTTCCTTAATCTAGGTCGTGAACAAGGTTTTTCAGCCAAAGAACTTTCTGACTTTGTTCTTACTTAGGTGAGAGAACAGAAAGAAAAAGATAAAGAGGAAAAAGGCAAGATGGAGGCAGAGAAAACCGCACTCCGCGAGGAGAACGCGGCTGAAAGGGAAGAGAGAAGAATAGCCAGAGAGCACGAAAAGGCCCAAGCGGAAGAGAGATAAAAGCAAAGAGCTTTTAAAGAGCAGAAGGCTGACAAGCAAAGGGCTCGCGAAGTCGCAGAGAGAGAGAGAGAAAAGGAGAGGGCATTCCACAAAAAAGAAGGAACAATCTGTCGTAAAATTCGAATCTGTCTTGCACCACGCTCAAATTCCCTGTCCCAAATTAACTATAGTATTTGAAGCAGTCTAAGAACCCAGCCAAATTTACCGCCAAAAATGTATCTAGTGTATTTGAATTTGTCTAGGAACCAAGTCAAAATTTACCGCCCACCAAAAATTATCCAAGAGCATAGTACAAATTTAACAACCAATCAAAGTGCTTCTTTTTTTGGGTAAGGATAAAGAAACCTTTTAACTTGGTAACAATGCCTATTTTGTGTTTTTGACCGAACGAAGATATTTTATTTCTTAACAACTAAAGATAGTTAAACAGAAGGAAATGTCTCAAATTATAGCGCTGATATTGCTTAACACATAAGCATAAATATTCACGCATGATAAAATTTTATTGTAGTAGAAAAATTTATTTTAGGGATATTTTCACATCAGGATAGTGCCAAATTTAATTACTTAAAAATTACCCAGATTGAAATGCAAAGAAATAACAAAGGAATATCCATATAGAGCGATAGAGAACAATTGGCCGTTTAATTATCACTTTTGATAATTAAAATCGGTCCACTAATAACTATAATATAAAATATTTAAAATTAGTCAGATTATACAAGCGAGCTCGGAATCGCCAAAGTCAAAATTCCTAGAAAGACTTTTTGACTTTGCCTCCGATTGGGCGGGGGTAGTTCTATAAGTAGTAAGAAGGTAGTACGATCTGGGCCATTCGATTCAAAATTCTGCACCGAGCTGACAGAATCTAAAGACAGTAACGACCAAGTCTTTGCCTTCTGATCTGAGAGCAGCTCTAGATCCCTTTGAGGGCCAGCTCAGCTTGTGTGTGTGTATATATTTGCCTGAGGGTATGAAAGATATATATATATATTTGTATATTTTGTTAATAATTAACCTGTGTATAATCAGACTATGTGTTCGAATGCTAAGTAGAAAGTGAAACTAATGCGTTCTGCAATACTGACCCATTTGTGAATGTTCTTAGTTAGCAGACAGGTTCGAAATGGAAGTAAATGTGTATAGTGTTTGCAAATATGGTAACAAATTACGACAGTAAGTGTTAGTAGTGATTTAAATTAGTATTTTCTTCTGGAGTGACTCACTGTTCAAAGATCATGTGATAGGCGTACAGGAAAGGTTAGAATGAAGTAATCAATAGGTCACAGGCTGTTTTGTACTTAACCTGATTATGGTACGGAAGCCAAGCATGGACTAAGGACACTAACATTGAATCAAAACAGAGAAGGAATGATTACATGGAACTGACTGTAGGCAAAGGAATTCAAGGTCTTGTGCAACTTGTTAGCACAATAACTGAAAAAGGGTAAGTCTTAATGTCGTTTGTGGGTGAGTGAATTGAAGCAGACTACTACATGGAATAGGTTGTCCTTCTATTCCAGGTTATATCACGAAATTACCTCGTGGCTGCATTCACTTGAGAGGAAGTTTGTGGGAGATGAGAGTTCCTTATATATCTGGAGCCAGACCCCATCTTCTCAGTCAGGAGCTATAAAGTTTGTGGTCCTGACTTGTGTATATGAGAATCAGCAGCAACATTCTAAGATAAGTCCTTTATGAAGGCCAGTGTCAGTTTATCCAATCATTCACCCAAGAGTAATCAAACTAGGATTGCAATCCTTTTTAGGATGAATAGATAAGACCATCAAAATAATAAAGAGAACTTACAGCATAGTGATAGCAGACGTTATCACTCATATGAACAGAAGCTGTATGTGTAGTTATTCCAGTGAACACTCTACAAAAATGGAAGAATTTTTTTCACTATATTTATTTTGATGTGTAAATATCATTTTATTGCTTTTGAGTCTTCCTGACCTGAAAAGATTGAGGTTCAGGACAATTAAATTGTACATAAAATTTCATCCAGCCTTGCTTAATAATTTTAATAAACATTTTATTGCTTTTGAGTCTTCCTGACCTGAAAAGATTGAGGTTCAGGACAATTAAATTGTACATAAAATTTCATCCAGCCTTGCTTAATAATTTTAATAAAGTTAAAGTTCTGTTTGAAATCAATACCTGTTATATTAAATAAATTACCCTAGACAATTTGCCAAATAACACAACACAGATAATCTTTACTCAAGTTGGGATCTAAAGAGGTAGCAGTTAGGGACTCAGAGTACATCATCATCATCTTCTCTGAGAACTTACATAGCTTGACCCCACCTTGATGTCTATACACCCTTGCTCGTTTCAGAAAAGGGGGTATTACTTATAAGACCAGTCTCTTATCTGGCACTATCCTGGTATCCTCTGATTCACCTAATTGTCCAGGATAGCCTATACTTTTATTAACATCAAAACCTCTTATGACACAAGCCAAAAGAGTGGAAAACGAACATGAAAGTGCATTCGCTAAGGCAAAGGAACAGGCCGACACAGCATACGCCATTAGAATGAAGGAATTGTAACTCGAAGGAAAAAGAGTCGACTCTGGTTCTAATAATGGCGGGTCTGGCAGTTCTCAAAGTAGCGATGGGGGAAACATTTCTCATGTGATGTCGCCTTGTGCCGTATCCTTCCAATTAGATAACTATTATGAGGTTTCAGAAGAAATAGACATCTATCTCTCTAGGTTTGAATCGTTAGCAGCTACATATGGCTTGGAGAGAGAGAGATACAACATGAAGCTGTCCCAGAGTCTGAGGGGATCTGCTTATGATATATTTCTCAAGATGCCCGTGGAAGAACAGAACAACTACGACATGTTGAAGAAGGCTCTGCTTCAGCGTTTTATGCTTAACGCAGAGAATTTTCGTTGTAAACTCCTCGAGGCTAAGAAGCAGAAAGACGAATCTTTTAGACAATTTGCTACCAGGCTAGAAACGTACCTGGAGAAGTGGGGATCTCTCAGCACATTGGATGCATCTTATGAAAAGCTGAAGGAGGTGATTCTCGTGGAGAAGTTCAAGGACTCGCTCACCCCTAGCTTGAGAAGGTTCCTGGCGGAGCACGGAGCCGAAACTCTTGAGCAGGTGGTACTATTTGCTGATAGGTACCAGAGCGCCAAGTCGGAAGCGAATCCGTCTAAAAGGCGCCACCACGATACTCACCCAAGACAAAAGGATCACCCAGAGAATAACTCCAAAAGTAAGGATGACACAACACACAAAACAGCCCAACAACAACAACAGGATCACCACAAGCAGAAACAGGGCAATTCAGCCCAGGGAAATGGAAGGCGATGGTGTAAGGTGCGCAAAAATGACACACGTTTTTCATCGGATTGTAAGAGGAAGAAACCAGGTCCTTACAATGTTGCACGTTTGATCACTAGGTCGATAGGGAATCATGACTTACCAACATGTGAGCAGAATCCCAGCCACCCCTCTATTACTTAACTCGTAACTGTGGGTAACCGATTATACGGTGCTTATATGATTCGGGTCTAGAATACTCGGCTTTAGTTTCTCCATCTTTGGTGAAGGCCCACCGGTACACTGGTGAAACTGTTACTCGTCACACAGACCCCTTTGTATGTAAATTGTGTGGACTTCGAAAAGGCTTTCGACAGTTTAGACCGTACTGTGATGTGGAAAATCCTGAGACATTATGGAATCCCAGAGACATTCCTTAAAATCATCCAAGATTTCTATCATGGGGCCTCATGTAAAGTAGTACACAAAGGAAAGCTATCAGAGCCCTTCACAGTACAAAGTGGAGTCAGACAGGGATGTCTGCTATCACCAACAATTTTTCTCATGGTCATAGACTGGGTTATGAGACAGACAACAGAGGGAGAGACAACTGGAATACAGTGGACATTTAACACACAGCTGGAGGATCTAGACTTTGCAGATGATTTGTGCCTTCTGTCACACAGACAGCAAGATATGCAGGAGAAAACAAATAGATTAGTAAGAGAAGCAGCAGATATAGGACTACACATAAATGTAAAAAAACAAAAGAAATGAGAATAAATAATAGGCAGGCGGACTCGATGAAGATCAATGATCACGTCATTGAAGAAGTAGAAAACTGTGCATATCTAGGGAGCAACATTGACAAAGGAGGGGGAACTGCTGGTGACGTCTGCTCAAAGATAAATAAAGCCAGATGTGCTTTTAATGCCCTTCAACCAATATGAAACTACTTAGCTATATCCAGAGGGAACAAAATTAGAAACTTTAACTCAAATGTGAAGTCAGTCTTGCTGTATGGCTCAGAGACATGGTATGTCTCAAAGAGTATCACCACCAAGCTTTAGACATTTGTAAATAGATGTCTCCGATGGATCCTTCGTATACGATAGCCAGATGTAATAACAAATATAGAGCTAAGTAAAAGATGCGGACAACAGCCAATGCAGACAGAAATTAAGGTAAGAAAGTGGGGATGGATAGGACATGCACTCAGAAGAGAAAAATCAAGCATAGCCAGAGTTGCCCTTGACTGGAACCCACAGGGGAAGAGAAAAGTCGGGAGGCCAAAGAGAACTTGGAGAAGAACTGTTGAAGAGGAGGCTAGGGAAATTGGAATGACTTGGGCACATATGAAAAAGACAGCCCAGAATTGAAATCGATGGAGAGCAACTGTTTCTGCCCTATGTTCAACAGGGAACGAAAAGGGATGATGATGAACCACATAAGCAGGTTGCACTCATTAACTTGTGTGGTAGTTCTCATTAACTTGTGTGGTTGTTCTCATTAACTTGTGTGGTGTTCTGATTAACTTGTTTATTGTTCTTAAAACTTGTGTGGTTTTTCTCATTAACTTATGGGGTGTTCTCGTTAACTTTAAGTAACCACATAAGTAGGTTGTTCTCATTAACGTGTGGGGCTGCCTTCATTAACTTGTGTGGTCGTTCTCATTAACTTGTGTGGTCGTTCTCATTAACGTGTATGGTTGTTCTCATTAACTTGTGTGTTTGTTCTCATTAACGTGTATGGTTGTTCTCATTAACTTGTGTGGTTGTTCTCATTAACGTGTATGGTTGTTCTCATTAACGTGTATGGTTGTTCTCATTAACGTGTGTGGTTGTTCTCATTAACTTGTGTGTTTGTTCTCATTAACGTGTATGGTTGTTCTCATTAACGTGTGTGGTTGTTCTCATTAACTTGTGTGGTTGTTCTCATTAACGTGTGTGGTTGTTCTCATTAACTTGTGTGGTTGTTCTCATTAATGTGTATGGTTGTTCTCATTAACTTGTGTGTTTGTTCTCATTAACGTGTATGGTTGTTCTCATTAACTTGTGTGGTTGTTCTCATTAACGTGTATGGTTGTTCTCATTAAAGTGTGTGGTTGTTCTCATTTACTTGTGTGGTTGTTCTCATTAACGTGTGTGGTTGTTCTCATTAACTTGTGTGGTTGTTCTCATTAACGTGTATGGTTGTTCTCATTAACTTGTGTGTTTGCTCTCATTAACGTGTATGGTTGTTCTCATTAACTTGTGTGGTTGTTCTCACTAACGTGTATGGTTGTTCTCATTAACGTGTATGGTTGTTCTCATTAACTTGTGTGGTTGTTCTCATTAACGTGTATGGTTGTTCTCATTAACTTGTGTGGTTGTTCTCATTAACGTGTGTGGTTGTTCTCATTAACTTGTGTGTTTGTTCTCATTAACGTGTATGGTTGTTCTCATTAACGTGTATGGTTGTTCTCATTAACGTGTATGGTTGTTCTCATTAACTTGTGTGGTCGTTCTCATTAACGTGTATGGTTGTTCTCATTAACTTGTGTGGTCGTTCTCATTAACGTGTATGGTTGTTCTCATTAACTTGTGTGGTTGTTCTCATTAACGTGTATGGTTGTTCTCATTAACGTGTATGGTTGTTCTCATTAACTTGTGTGTTTGTTCTCATTAACGTGTATGGTTGTTCTCATTAACTTGTGTGGTCGTTCTCATTAACGTGTATGGTTGTTCTCATTAACTTGTGTGTTTGTTCTCATTAACGTGTATGGTTGTTCTCATTAACTTGTGTGGTCGTTCTCATTAACGTGTATGGTTGTTCTCATTAACTTGTGTGGTCGTTCTCATTAACGTGTATGGTTGTTCTCATTAACTTGTGTGGTTGTTCTCATTAACGTGTATGGTTGTTCTCATTAACGTGTATGGTTGTTCTCATTAACTTGTGTGTTTGTTCTCATTAACGTGTATGGTTGTTCTCATTAACTTGTGTGGTCGTTCTCATTAACGTGTATGGTTGTTCTCATTAACTTGTGTGTTTGTTCTCATTAACGTGTATGGTTGTTCTCATTAACGTGTATGGTTGTTCTCATTAACTTGTGTGGTTGTTCTCATTAACTATGTGGTCGTTCACATTAACGTGTATGGTTGTTCTCATTAACTTGTGTTGTTGTTCTCATTAACGTGTATGGTTGTTCTCATTAACGTGTATGGTTGTTCTCATTAACTTGTGTGTTTGTTCTCATTAACGTGTATGGTTGTTCTCATTAACTTGTGTGGTCGTTCTCATTAACGTGTATGGTTGTTCTCATTAACTTGTGTGTTTGTTCTCATTAACGTGTATGGTTGTTCTCATTAACGTGTATGGTTGTTCTCATTAACTTGTGTGGTTGTTCTCATTAACTTGTGTGGTCGTTCTCATTAACGTGTATGGTTGTTCTCATTAACTTGTGTGGTTGTTCTCATTAACGTGTATGGTTGTTCTCATTAACGTGTATGGTTGTTCTCATTAACTTGTGTGTTTGTTCTCATTAACGTGTATGGTTGTTCTCATTAACTTGTGTGGTCGTTCTCATTAACGTGTATGGTTGTTCTCATTAACTTGTGTGTTTGTTCTCATTAACGTGTATGGTTGTTCTCATTAACGTGTATGGTTGTTCTCATTAACTTGTGTGGTTGTTCTCATTAACTTGTGTGGTTGTTCTCATTAACGTGTGTGGTTGTTCTCATTAACGTGTGGGGCTGCCTTCATTAACTTGTGTGGTTGTTCTCATTAACGTGTGGGGCTGCCTTCATTAACTTGTGTGTTTGTTCTCATTAACGTGTATGGTTGCTCTCATTAACTTGTATGGTTGTTCTACGAAAATTTGTCTCAGTTAAAATGTCAGATGGAGTTAAAATATTTAATTCAGAAAAAATGTCTGATTGAGTTAAAATATCTGACTGAGTTAAAATGTCTGACTGAGTTAAATGGGTGGGTTTGACAAAAAATCGAAAAAAGGTGATTCGTCTTACGAGGACAAAAGAAAAAGAAAGTAGTCTACGTTACGGCCACAAGGCCTTCGTCAGGAAAAGAAAGAAAGTGAAGGCTAGACAGGAGACATAAGAACTTAAAGAAATATAAAAATAAATAAAAATAATAATAATAATAAAAATAAAATCTAGGTACTTCCCTGAAGGCGAAGCATGGCTGAAAAGGAAGTGACTTCTGACCCCGGAAGTACACAATACATACTAAGAAGCTAAAAACTAAAAAACGAGACTGAACAAAAAACTACCCAAATATAATAAAAGTGGGGACTGGAAATAGAAGAGGACAGAATAAGTAGGAGATAAATGAATATGAAATAAAAAATCAAGACAAATTAGAAAACATGTACATCCATACATATTATGGAGGATGGCATAAAAATAGAAGAATAGGATAAGAGTGGAAAGAGTCCAAATAGAGCAAGAGAGGAAAGGGTGACCTCAGACAAAGGTGTGGAAAGTGTTGAGACCGGCTGGTTTTAGACACCCCATGCGGTGGATAAGACGGTTCTCAAGCTGTTCTCGGCTGGCAGTGTCAGAGGAGCAGGATCGGATCGCAGTGACCTGGATGTCGATGGGACCCTGGTGGTCAGGACTATTGAAGTGTGTGGCAACTGGTGTGGACTTTTGCTGAGAGATGTCATTTAAGTGCTGGCTGAATCTGTCCCCAAGTCGTTTGCCTGTTTGGCCAATATAGATTTTGCAGCAACGTTTACATATGATCGTATAAATGACATTACGCGATTCACACGTGAAGCTACTAGTGATGGTGTACGTAGCCTTAGGAAAGGACACCTTCTGGGTTGAGATGACATACTTGCACGTGTTGCATCGTGTCCGACCACAGGGTAGTGTGCCAAAGTGAGTGGCATTCTCCTTTGGGAGACGGCTGTGAACAAGAAGATCCTTCAAGTTCTTGTCGCGTCTATATGCCACCAAAGGTGCTTCACCGAATACTGCTTGGGTCGCAGGCTCTGCTTGGAGGATAGGGAGGTGGCGGAAAAGGATCCGTTGGACAGCAGTGCTGTGAGGGTGATGGGTCAAGATTAATTTGACTCTATCTGAAGTGGATTTATAGTGAGGTATGAGGGCCTCCTGACGAGAGATGGGGAGCACACGTTGGAGAGCAGAGGTGAGAACATGTTCCGGATAAAGTCTGCTACGGAAGAAATCCAACATCTCATTTGCTCGGAAGTGGAAGTCATCGTCGTCTTGGCACAAACGGCGGAGGCGGAGAAGTTGTGAAAAAGGAAGTGAGTCACGACAGGCCCGAGGATGAGAAGAGGTATACAGGAGGTAGCTGTGGGCATCTGTCGGCTTGTAGTATACTGAGGTATTAAGGCCGGAGGGCGTGATAGAAATAGTAATGTCAAGGAAGTTGACAGATACTGTGGAGACAAGGGAGGTGAACTTGATGGTGGGGTGAAAGTGGTTGACAAAGTCGATGAAGCGATATAAATCAGTCTCAGACATATCTGTGAGACCTATGCCATCATCGATATATCTGCGGTAAAACCCGGGGAAAGGACCGGAGTATTGTTGCCATATCTGATGCTCCATATGGCCCATGAACAGGCAGGCATAGCTAGGACCCATCTTCGTTCCCATGGCAACACCACTAATTTGGTCAAAAAACTGACCATTGAATTCAAAGGAATTCAGTTGAAGGACCAGTTCAGCAAGACGGAGAAGAGTGACAGTGGATATAGAAGGGCAAGTGCGTTGGTCAAGAAAAAACCGAAGAGCTCGGAGACCATCAGAGTGGGGAATAGAGGTGTACAGAGAACAGACGTCTAACAAGAAAAGACGGTAGGAGCGGTCTGCTGAGAGTCGGATAGAGGAGAAAGTTGTAAGAGCATGATTGGTGTCTTTGACAAAGGAGGGAAGATTCTCAACGATAGGCTGGAAAATGCTATCGAGGAAGTCAGAAATGTGTTCAGTAGGACAGGAACAGGCTGAGACAATAGGTCTGCCAGGGTTTTCAATCTTATGAATTTTGGGGAGCATGTAGAATACAGGCTTGCCCAAAGAGCTGTCATGAATCCTAAGACGAGAAGCTTCGGGAGGAAGAGCATTACTAGTGATGAGCTGTTTAATAGTGTTGTGTACAATGCGATTGTTAGAGACAGTCGCATCGCTGGTCCTGGGCCTGTAAAAAGAGCCATTGACTGAGTTAAAATGTCTGAGTTAAAATGTCTGAGTTAAAATGTCTGAGTTAAAATGTCTGACTGAGTTAAAATGTCTGAGTTAACATGTCTGATTGAGTTAGAATGTCTGATTGAGTTAAAATGTTTGATTGAGTTAAAACAATCTCGCTCTGGTTCTAGTCTCAACGCTACGCTACAGCTCCGGTAGCGCACTGACTTTCAATTAATTCACGGCAAGCTTTCTTCTCCTGCCTTGTCCTCTCCTGTCGAGTCCTCTCCTGTCCTTCTTGTCCTCTCCTGTCTTGTCCTCTCCTGTCCTTCTTTTCCTCTTCTGTCCTGTCAGGCCCTCTCGTGTCCTGTCTTGTCCTCTCCTGTCCTGTCTTGTCCTCTCCTGTCCTGTCTTGTCCTCTCCTGTCCTGTCTAGTGATTTCTGTCTTATCTTGCTCTTTCCCTTCCTGTCGCGTCCTCTTTTGTCCTGTCCTGTCTTTTTCTCTGCTGTCATGTCTTGCCCTCTCCTGTCCTGTCGCATCCACGCCTTTCCTCTTTTGTCCTCTCCAGTCCTGTCCTGTCCTCTCCAGTCATGTCCTGTCATCTTCTGTCCTGTCCTGTCTTTGTCTGTCATGTGCTATTTTGTCATGTCATATTTTGTCCGGCCCGGTTCTGTCATGTCCTCAGGGCCGGATTAAGAACACCGGAGGCTCTAGGCTATTAAAGTATGTTAGAACCCCCTATCCAATCTTCTAAAAGGTAAAACTATATAAAGGATTTCAGGCAAATGTTGTCATTTTTATAATAAAATAAAATTAAATTAAAAAAATTAAAATTGTTCATTACAGCCCGTAGATTCTGTTAAATGTAGTAGGGCCCCTGCAAAGAAAATATACTTTAAAAAAAGAAGAAAAAAATACGGGGGAATGGGAGTAACTAATAAACTAACTGCTGTACAGAGCGTACTATCGTGCACGTACCGTTACTGTGGAGCTCTGTGCGTTACAACTCCGCTGCCTTTTTTCACGGGGCCTCAGTAAGCCGGGGCCTTAGGCCTGTGTCTAGTATGCCTAATAAATAATCCGGCGCTACATGTCTTTTTGTCATGTCCTGTCATATTTGGTCATGTCCTCTTCTGTCATGTCTTTTTCCTTTCTCTCCTCTTCTGCCCTATCATTTTCTGTCTTCTTCTGTCTTGTCCTCTTCTATCCTGTCCTCTTCTGTCGTTACTGTCCTCTTCTGTTCTGTCATGTACTTTTCTGTCATGTACTTTTCTGTCCTGTCCTCTTCTGTCATGTCCTCTTCTGTCCTGTACTCTTCTGTCATGTTCCATCTGTACTGTCACCTTCTGTCGTGTCCTCTTCTGTCCTGTCAACTTCTGTCGTGTCCTCTTCTGTCCTGTCACCTTCTGTCGTGTCCTCTTCTGTCCTGTCAACTTCTGTCATGTCCTCTTCTGTCCTGTCAACTTCTGTCGTGTCCTTGTCTTGTCCTGTCCTCTTCTGTTCTATTCTGTCCTTTCCTGTCATGTCATCTTCTGTCGTGTTCTGTCCTCTTAAGTCCTGCCCACTTTTGCCTTATCATGTCATCTTCTGTCCTTCTTGTCCTCTTCTGTCCTCGTCTGTCCTCTTCTGTCTTTGTTTGTTTTGTCCTTGTTATGATTAAAATTCATAACATGTATGTCGATATCAAAATGGTTCGACAAAGGATTCATATTTGTTTATTATCGGTAGTCCGTGGTAACAGGAAGTTACGTCACTACCTCGAGGTTGAGTTAGCAGAAGTTAAGGTCGGTATCTCCAAAAGTGTACGATCGTCTGCTAGGGTCTTCTGTGTGTTTCATTGTGGAAGGTGGACGTGTGTTTCTGAGCTCCTGAGAATTCTAGTATTTCTTGATATATTCCTAAGTATTCCATCACTGGATCATCCATATACCTCCGTGAGATGATGCCAGTATATTTGTAAAAAGGAATTATGATTTATGTGAAGAACGTGAGTTGAAATATATTAAAATGTGTAAATCTGTCGAGGACAGTGTTCGAGCTACAGACGGTACAGAGCTAGACTGAAGACGATATATGTAACGTCATAATATATATATGAATTTCAAGATTATCGTTTGGAGCAACGTCCAGTACAATAAACTATGTTGTATACTGTCCACACTGCTTTTGTGGTGACATTTACGAGTTCGTGTTGCAGGGCTGTGTGCGTGGTCTACTAATTTTACCCCTAGTTGAACATTGGCCAGAGTAGCAGAGTGTTTTAATTGCTTTAATATTTTCAAGTATCGACTTCAAATGCTGAAGTTAGTGAAAGGAAAAGACTTTCCTTAGAGATTTACGATTGTCAACTTCATGTTTTATGCCGATGTTGGCCTACTATCAAGTTTTATTCACCACATATATCAAGAAGACGACGGACAAAATGGCAGTCCTGTTCGATTGCGCAGATGGTGAATCCTAAACCTAACCTGGTCTACACGGAGTCTGTATCACTTTTCCTTGGGAAGGAGGCGTATACCAGGAGGATTTTTGTTACTGGCATTCAGATAAGTACATTTAAAGTTACATACAGCGTGTGATGCTGAGAATCTTGTTTGCCAGAGTTCTTTTTCTGTGTTCTATGTATTTTCGTTTATATATGTTCTTGTGTTAAGTGGGTGGTTGGAAGGGACTCATGAATTTTTTCAATACCTTATCTGCGTGGTCGAGAAGATTCATGGGCGTTCTTTAGTTTTATGCATCTGTTTGGTTCAAATTAAGGGGCCGGCGAACATAGCTGAGTGTTACTGCCTTAATTGAATTAACCAGATCAATATCTGTCTAGTTGTGAAGGTCCTGTCATTTGGCAAGTTTGTTATTGTTGTAAAGTTAATTGTAATAGTTTTATTCAGTTTTTCTCCATTATTGTTTGTGATATTGTTGTCCCTCATTTATTAGATGTCATATATGTTGTGACATTGAGCTTGTCTTGTCATAAGTGTGATAGAGCTGAATTTTTTCATTTGTTCTATAATTCATACATTCCTGCCTTGTTTCATCAGTAGTATTATCTTGTTTTAGCTCTTGTCACTGTATTCTGTCACCTTGTTCGTATCTAGTATTTTTGCTCCTATTATAACATTTATTATTACATGCAGTTGGTTGATTTTGAGTGGTGAAATAATTATTACTAATATTGCTCACATATTCATTATATAATATTTGCATTATTGTTCAGCTATTTGAAGCACAATAATAGATAATAATGGCTACCTTGGAATATTTTATGAAGATTGGAAAAGAATTTGGTATGGAGGGTGAAGTTTTAAAAACATATGCATCTACTGAGCTTGCTAAAGAATTAAAGAGGTTGGAGGATGTGGCAAGAGATCAAAGACATTTGGAGAAAGAAAGGAAAGATGAAGAATTAGCTGAGAAGATGAGACTTGAAGAATTAGCTAAAAAAAGGAGAGAAGAAGAATTAGCTGAGAGGAGGAGACAAGATGAATTGGCTGAAAAAGGAGACTAGATGAAATGGCTCTTGAAGAAAAACAATTGGCACATGAACAAGCTCAGATTGAAATAAAAGCACAACAAGAGCTTGAGGAGAAGAAATTAGCCTATGCTCAGGACTTGAGAATGGCGGAACTTGAGTTGGAAAAGTTGAGACTTCAACTTCCAGAGGCTAACCCAGTAAATGGTGAAGCTGGAAAAAAGACCATGCTTCTACTTTTAAGCTCAATTTGCCCAAATTTAACTCAAATATAGACGATATTTCATGCTTCTTAAATAGGTATGAAACCTATTGCCAAGAGTTTAAAATTGATAAAGCTTCATGGCTGATGACTTTATTGGTGGGTGAGGCTCTTACTGCAGTCTGCACAATGGATGATCAGACTAGAAATGACTATGAGGCTGTAAAAGCCTTGTTGCTAAAGAAGTATCAATTGGATGAAAGTGGCTACAGGTTGAAGTTTAAATCATTATTGCCACATTCAGCTAAAGATTTTACTGAATTTGTCTCATCTATTAAGCGTTTCTTTTCTAGATGGGTTGATTTGTCAAAAATTGAAAAAAACTTTTGAGGGGCTGGCTGATTTGATTCTAAGAGACAAGGTGTTGTCATCTATCAGTGGCGACTTTTTATCATTCCTACAGGAAAGAAAATCTCAAACATTATCTGTTATGGAAAATTTTGGTCGTCAATGTCAAGTTGCACATCCGGGTAGGAACCTTAGTAAAAATAACATTAAGGATTCCTTGCCAGTGGCATCTGCTAGGACTGTAATGTATAATTCACCTAGGCACAGATCAAATAGTATGTATAAAAACTATCGAGTAAATCGAGATCATAACAATGGCAATAACAGAGAGAGATATAATTTTAATAAAAAATCACAACAGCCTCAAAGAACTTATAACTCTTATGATGAGGGATGTTTTCCTCCACAATCATCCCTCAGATCTAATGAATATCATAACAGAGGTGGATATAATTTCAGATCAGGCAGAGGATAAGGGTCATTTTACAGAAATAATAACAATTCATTTAATAACAGAGGTTATCAACAAAACAGTAACTCTAGACAATCAAGGAACCCTGAACGTTCTAATGCTGTGGTGCATCACAGTGACAATAATCCAGTTCAGAATAATAATGGTATCTCTCATGCTAATGCATATAGTGTAGACTTATCTAACAGTACTAATTGTTATGAATGTAACTCTTTATTTCAGCCAGAAGGAGTTCCTAGGCTCCTGTGTGGACATCCTTTGCCAGTTATATCCTCGTATGATGGAACAGGTTCACTAGTATTTAATAAAGGTTTTGTGAACAACCAACTTGTTTCACTTCTCATGGACACAGGCTGCACGACGACTGGAGTGAGGAAGTCGTTAGTTGATCAATTGGATTACACAGGCAGGGAGGTTAAATGCATTGCATTTGGTGGCACAGTGGAATACTATCCCACTGCAGAAGTATTTTTGGATACCCCTTACTTTACAGGAAGGACTATCGTGTGCCTGTTGAATAATCCTATTGCAGGAATAACCTTGGGAAATATTCCTGGTCTTCGTGAGTGCACTAAGGAAGATATTGTGAAATGGGAACAACAGCATCTGATCAGTGCAAATGCTGTCACGACCAGAGCTCAGGCTCGTGCTGAGTTAGATAATCACAACCAACTTGATAATGTTGTAGATGAGGTGATGAATGATGAGAGTGAGACTGAGGAGATGGTGGCTGATGAAGAAAATAATGATGAGGAGGAGGAAAGTGATGATAATTTACAGGTGGAACTTATTGATAAGGATTCATTCATTCAGATACAGAATGATGATGATTCCTTAAGGAAATTTTTTCACGTTGCAAAATCAGATGATGTGGTGGTGGATGATAATTCTATACATTGGTACACTTTAAAGAATGGAATTTTAATTAGCAATTTCCAAGATTCCACATCTGTAAGAAAACAGATTATGGTACCAGCTTGTTTTCGCCCATTCGTTTTACGACATGCTCACGATATTAATTGTGCAGGTCATTTGGGAATTGCTAGAACAAAACAGAGGGGGGTTTTGTCGTATTTTTTTTTGGCCTGGAGTGACAAAAGATGTCAAAGCTTTTTGTCGCACTTGCAGAGTTTGCCAAGGTGTGGCAACAAAAAGACCCAAACATAATGCGCCTATCCAGGCATCAGATATATCATTGCGTCCTTTCGCAAAGATGGCTATGGACCTTATTGGTCCATTAAAGGTCACGTCAGCTAGAGGTCACCGATATGTGCTGACCTGCATTGATATGTGCACACGCTGGCCAGAGGCTTTACCTCTTAAGTCTATATCGAACGTTGACGTAGCGGATGCACTATTTTTAATTTTCAGCAGATTGGGTTTTCCCGAAAACATTCTGTCAGACCGGGGAACTCAATTCGTCTCTGATGTCGTGAAACAGGTGATGAAGGAATTTGGTATTAACCGTTCTGTTAGCTCGGTCTATCACGCCGCTTCAAATGGTAAAATTGAAAGGCTCAACAGAAGTTTGAAGCAGATGTTGGGCAAAGTTACTACTAAATACCCGCAAGATTGGGATATAGTATTGCCTGCAATTTTATTCGCATATGGGGAAATTCCCAACGAACATACCGGGTTTGCACCATTTGAGTTAGTCTTTGGTGCTAAACCTATGTCCATTTAAAAACAATTGTTGGTTGGAGCTGACATGAATGAAGATGTTCAAACCACTTACCAATATGTTGTTATTTTGAGGAAAAAAATTATCGACGCATGCCAAATAGCAGTGGAGGCGTCAGAAAAGGCGAAATTAAAGGCTCGATTGTTTGTGACTCAAAATAGAAAATTACGCCAGTTATGTGTTATTACCAAATAAAGACAATAAATTACTGTTTTCAAGGAGAGGACCATATACGATTATGGAGAAATTGTCAGATGTTGACTATATTTTGTCTATCAATGGAAAGGAAAAAAACCTTTTATATCAACATGCTACAGCAATTTCATTCTCGTCCTCCACATCCTAAACCAGTCTTTTAAGCTATCGACGAATCTGTTGATCGTCCCTCTTCCTTAGCTGTAATACAGGAAGAGTTGTCTGACTTACCTGATGGTGTTGAACCACTATTATCTTTACCAAATTTACCTCTTTTATCTACTGAGAGCTGGAAAGATATTTCTATTGCTCCAACTCTTGCTTCTCATCAGAAGGAGCAGATTTCTCAGTTACTACAATCTTTTTCTGATGTGCTCACGGATGTTCCTGGGCATACAGATATCATTCAACATGATATCCTGCTGACAGATTTCAGACCTATCACACTGAAACCACATCCTATACCTATTCATTTGAAATCACAGGTACAGGAAGAAATTAAAGAGATGATAAAATTAAATATAATTGCTCCATCTCATTCTCCATACAGTTTTCCTATGTTCTTAATTAGGAAGAAAGACAAATCCATTCGGATTTGCATAGATTTTAGGCGCTTAAATGCTGTGACTATCTAAGACGCGGAACCATTACCATTGTTAGAGTCTCTTCTGGATAGATTAGCTACAGCTACTTTCTTTACTACATTTGACTTGTCAAAAGGCTATTGGCGAGTGCCATTATCAGACAAAGCTAAGCCTTATACAGCTTTCGCTACACCTCTAGGATTGTTTCAGTTTAACTTTATGTCATCCGGTCTCGTTAACGCTCCTGCTACCTTTGTTTGCATGATGCGCAAACTTTTCTCTGATCGGGATGACTTAATTACGTATATTGATGATATTTGTCTTTTTCATCAATCTTGGGAAGAACATGTTCTTGGAATTCAGTCGTTGCTAAACACCTTGCGTCTTCATAATCTTAATGCTAGACCTTCCAAAACAAGAATAGGATTCACTGAAATTTCTTTTCTTGGTCATAAGGTAGGAAGTGGCTTTCTTAAACCTGAAGATTCAACTGTCTCTAAAATCTTGAATCTTGAAATTCCTAGAACTAAGAAACAGGTTCGCAGTCTGTTAGGCTTAGTAAATTTCTACAGAAAATTGTTGCCTAATTTTTCGGAAATTACCTCAGTTCTGTCTTCGTTGTTGAAAAAGAACTCGCCAAACAAAATTGTTTGGTCACATGTTCGTGATGTCTCTTTAAATATCCTCAACTCACATTTTTCAAAATCACCAATTTTGAGATTACCTGACGCTCGATTTCCTTTTACCCTCAGAGTTGACGCCTCTGGAACAGGAATCGGTGGGACGCTTATGCAAGAGTTTGAAGGTTATATGCATCCAATTCTATATGTCAGTAGGAAATTGACGCCTACTGAGTAGAAATATCCTGCTGTTGAGAGGAAACTCCTGGCGATTGTCTTTTGCTTCGCCAAACTTCAACGTTACCTGATGGGAGCGAGATTCACCTTGGAGACAGATCAAAAAGCTCTGTCCTATCTCAAGACAGCGAGATTCTTAAATGAGAGGGCCGCCAGTGCCTCGCTTGCACTTCAGCCCTATGACTATGCAATTAGAGCTATCAAAGCAAACCAGAATGTCATGGCAGATGTCCTGTCGCGCTGTGTCAAGGACCTGATATCACCAATCAACTCTATAAATGCAGGTGACTTATAATGTTGAAACTAACCTATGAACTGACTTCGTGATATGGTGTACGTGGACTATTACAGTTATAATGACGTGTTGGTTTGACACTACTATGTTTGCACAAAAAGTCCAAGGATGCAGGATACCATAACATACTATAAGCTACCAATGCTAAGGACTAGTTGACATGTTCGCATTTTACAGAAAAAATTATGCAGTGACATGTGACAGTATTTATACGATTAATCGGTTCACGCGGCACATGATGTTGATGAATGCTGAAATGCTCAAGATGATGTCGTATCTCTTTCAACTCGGCGCATTACGTACATATATTGTGCCTTAAGGACAGTGCTCATATACGATCTAACAGCTTACGCACGCAAATTATGTGGAATGTTGAAAATGCTGTGACTTACGGATATTTCTTATGGACATGTATTGTCATTTTTAATTGGAAAACCGACGTCTACAGATTAAGGGACATAACTCTAGGACAATTCGCATAATCAAGGGAAGTAACAAAAACATTTCCTATCTGATGGTTTTTCTATTCGCAATGTCTTTGGATATAAACATTTGCATTCGTACAAACATACTATTGCACGGAAGACAATCATGGATTGTGACATTAATTTATTTGGACATACTTCAGGAGACATAGTGTAATATTTTATTAATGAATAGAATACCATTACACTACACATGTTAAGTACTGTGCTTAAAATTGAGTGTTATTTAATGTTAATTCGCCAGACATGGTTTGATCTTTGATACAAATCATTTTCACACTCACACTATGTTTGAATCAATATATGGTTAATATGCCACACTATTATCAATTCGTACAACACACAGACATAGTATTAACTATTGCTCACACAAGTGTGTTAGATACATGATTACATTTGTTCCCTTAACATCACTATGGTATGTTGATGACATATACTTTACAGGTACACATACTTTTAATCTTTTAACGGATAAGATTGCATTCATTCACTTTATTAGTTGATTGTCTGCCTCATTTCATCTATTGTTTCTATTACATATTTGTATTAATTTTAATGCTTTGCATTATAACTTTGGATTAATATGAGATTAATTGACTCCTGATACTGGACTTGACAGATAGGTGTTATTGGACGGTGTGAGGTATGAGAGTGCATGGATTGCTACCATAATTTTTTATTATGTTAGGTGTTCTTAGTACGGTCACCTCACATTGATGTTAAAACGATTTATGTCCTTTGTAGTCAATGACTTTAGGGTTCTTTGCTAATGTCCACACATTGGGTGTTTAATTGCCTACTTTGTGGCACAAACCTGGGTGCTATGCTAGTTCATACTAACAGTGAAATTTGATGATAGCATCTTTCACTCTGGTAATGTTATACTCACACCACGGAAATAATGCAAACTTCGTTTCCATTATTTTACGGGGGAGGGAGTAATGTTATGATTAAAATTCATAACATGTATGTCGATATCAAAATGGTTCGACAAAGGATTCATATTTGTTTATTATCGGTAGTCCGTGGTAACAGGAAGTTACGTCACTACCTCGAGGTTAAGTTAGCAGAAGTTAAGGTCGGTATCTCCAAAAGTGTACGATCGTCTGCTAGGGTCTTCTGTGTGTTTCATTGTGGAAGGTGGACGTGTGTTTCTGAGCTCCTGAGAATTCTAGTATTTCTTGATATATTCCTAAGTATTCCATCACTGGATCATCCATATACCTCCGTGAAATGATGCCAGTATATTTGTAAAAAGGAATTATGATTTATGTGAAGAACTTGAGTTGAAATATATTAAAATGTGTAAATCTGTCGAGGACAGTGATCGAGCTACAGACGGTACAGAGCTAGACTGAAGACGGTATATGTAACGTCATAATATATATATATATATATATATATATATATATATATATATATATATATATATATATATATATATATATACATATATATATATATATATATATATATATGAATTTCAAGATTATCGTTTGGAGCAACGTCCAGTACAATAAACTATGTTGTATATTGTCCACACTGCTTTTGTGGTGACATTTACGAGTTCGTGTTGCAGGGCTGTGTGCGTGGTCTACTAATTTTACCCCTAGTTGAACATTGGCCAGATTAGCAGAGTGTCTACTCCGAATATTCAAATAATCATAAAAAGACACGCAACAGTCTTATTATGTCCTGTTCTCTTCCATCCTGTCCTGACCTCTTATCTGCTGACCTCTTTTGTTCTGTCCTCTTCTGTCCTGACCGCTTCTGTCCTGACCTCTTCTATCATGTTATCTGTTTTTCCTCTTCTTTCTAGTCCAATGCTGTTCTTTCTCTTCTGTTTTATCCCGTCCTGCATGTTTTCTGCTGTTTTGCCCTGTCATGTCCAGTCCTATCCTTCCTCTGCTGTTCTGTACTCGCCTGTACTGTCTTGTCATGTCATATTGTCTCCTCCCTGTTCGGTCCTGTCCTGTCTTATCCTGCCTGTCATCTCCTGCCGTCTCCTGTCTTATGTTGCCTCTCATGTCCTACCCTCCCCTGTCCTGTCGTATCATGCCTCTCATCTCCTGCCCTCTCCTGTCCTGTCGTATCATGCCTCTCATCTCCTGCCCTGTCCTGTCCTGTCTTATCTTGCCTCTCATCTCCTGCCCTGTCCTGTCCTGTCGTATCATGCCTCCCATGTTCTACCCTCTCCTGTCCTGTCTTATGTTGCCTCTCATGCCCTGCCCTCTCCTGTCCTATCCATCCATCTTCTTCCTATCCTCTCATATGATGTCTTGTGCTCTTGTCTTGTCATATGTATCTCTAATTCCCATCGTCGTACTTTGTCTCATAATCTTTGTTTTTTTTTTTTTTTTTTTTTGTCTGTGTATTTTCAAATGGCAATGTTGTAGCCTCACTGAATTCCCATTCTTTGAGCAGATGTCATTTTGAAAATTCTATCTACAGCCGATGAAGGAAAGAATCAGAGGCATCCCTGCCGCACTCAGTTCTTATTTTAAACTTTACTGTAAGATGTCCCTCGTAATGAAATTCTGCATTTCATGTCTTGTTTTTTTTATCACTGTTTGGTTAATATACTAGTGGGGAACTACATAAGGCTTTCGCAGTTTCAAAGTCTATACCACCAATGTTAAGTGATAAATTCAGTTCTATTAGTATTCAGGGTCGGTCATTGGTATTTTATTAATCTCTCAAGGATGCTCCTGTTTAGGATGTCCCCTGACAATGACTGTTGCCCCTGACAATGGTAGGAAGATTATTTATCTGTATTTTATAAACTGTTGCTGGTCTTCCTTCTTTAGCAACTTGACAGTACATCCTTACTTCCATCCAACTGTTACGTTATTTCTGTTTCAGACTAACCAAAGTAATGTCTATAATATCTATGCAGATGTTGTCAATCTCTGCTTTGATGGCCTCTGCTGGAATGTCTGGACCAGCAGCCTTTCCACCTCTTAGATGTGTTATGGCTTTCTTTATTGCTTCCTTATTTGGACTTTTGCAGTTAACGTGTAACTTCTTAAATATAGGTTGAATGTCTGTGGGATCTTGTGAGATCAATATATTAAGAACTTACTTGAAATATTCTGGTCATCTGTTGGTTTTTTTAAGGTTTTTTTTTAATAAACATTTTTCAATTCTTGTACATCAACTCCTCGTCTTTCGCTGTTCGATTAGCGCTCTTTCTATATAATGCTATTTCTATTCTATACCATGTGCCCGTTATACGCTTTAAAAAATGCAATCTTACGCTTTGCGCTAAACTCCAAGGGAAGCATCAAAATAATTATTACATGCTCTTCAAGTTCATTTAGGATAGTAGCATAGTAGCATAGTAGGATAGAAGGATAGTAGCATAGTAGGATAGTAGGATAGTAGTAGGATAGTAGGATAGTAGTAGGATAGTAGTAGGATAGTAGGATAGCCAACAAACATTATCATCTCTAGGATAATAAAGCATGAGCCAAAAAAGGAATCCAGTTCTATGGTAATCAGTAAGATAGAACAAGATCTTAATACCTACAAGGCGTTCACTGAAGTCAATAAGAAGGTGGCAAAACAAAGTAACCTCGATTCTGTGTTTTTTTAAAGTCTCCTCGATTATCTTCTGCCCTCATTCACCAAGTAGTCATGTCTTCTACATCTTGGGCTAGAAATTGTTTTAAATACCAACAAAACCTTCTGCTAACCAGTCATGTGATGATGACGTCAGCTCCACCTTGACAACTGTAGCCACAAGCGATAAAAGTACCAGCGATTAAAGTACTATAATATCGTGTAGATATTTATTTGTAAGTACAGTACATACATAATATTTCTTTTGTGTTCAATATTTCTTATATTTACATTTAGTTTAAAATGCTGTTCAATTTTGTTGTTTTTGTTTTTTAATCATTTTTTTACTTAATTTAACCTAGCTTTATGGACCTCAGTAACCAATTTATACTGTTTCTATTAATTCTTATGTGAAATGAAAATTTGCTTAGCGCGGTTTCGGTTAGCGCTAGATTTTTCAAGAGCGAATTAACAGCGCTAAGCCGGGGATTGCTGTACTTGATACGACAATTTTATTGTTGATACTGCATTTTCTGTTGGTTGTTTTTGCTGTTCCCACAGACCAATCACAATTTATTTGGCTGCAGATTCCTCTGGAAATCTATACACTCGTTCTTTTCTATTTACTGTATCCTCTAGTTAGAACAATTTTTGTATCACTTCATATTGTAACAGAAATATTCGTGTCTTGATTACTGGGATATCCTACACTAACCTAATGTCTGTAGCTATGGGTTGTTGTATATCTTCTGAGATATCCCACATTAAACTAATGTCTGTAGCTATAGGTTGTTGAATGTCTTCTGAGATATCCCACATTAAACTGATGTCTGCAGCTATGTGTCATTAGATATCGTCTGAGTTCAGTTTTTATTTCGCTCGCAGAAAATAGTGCGGTGAGGTCACGCCTGCGCCTGTTCATAATTTTACAAGTAATAAAACGTTAAAGGCAGTCTGATAGCAGATAGTGCCGTAGTGGAGTGAAAAGGTTGGAGAATATACTATGTCCGGCTTTTTTATGACATGGGGCGACCGGTTGTTTTCCTCGCTGTCATTGCCCTCGTTAACTCAGTTCACGTACCATGTGGATACTAGTATTGTCCTATAGTAAGCTGAGTTGACGTAACATGTGGATACTAGTATTGTCCTATAGCAAGCTGAGTTGACGTAACATGTGGATACTAGTATTGTCCTATAGCAAGCTGAGTTGACGTACCATGTGGATACTAGTATTGCCTATAGCAAGCTGAGTTGACGTACCATGGATACTAGTATTGTCCTATAGCAAGCTGAGTTGACGTACCATGTGGATACTAGTATTGTCCTATAGCAAGCTGAGTTGACGTACCATGTGGACACTAGTATTGTCCTATAGCAAGCTGAGTTGATGTACCATGTGAATACTGGTATTGTCCTATAGCAAGCTGAGTTGACGTACCATGTGGATACTAGTATTGTCCTATAGCAAGCTGAGTTGACGTACCATGTGGATACTAGTATTGTCCTATAGCAAGCTGAGTTGACGTACCATGTGGATACTATTATTGTCCTATAGCAAGGTGAGTTGACGTAACATGTGGATACTAGTATTGTCCTATAGCAAGTTGAGTTGACGTAACATGTGGATACTAGTATTGTCCTATAGCAAGCTGAGTTGACGTACCATGTGGATACTAGTATTGTCCTATAGCAAGCTGAGTTGACGTACCATGTAGATACTAGTATTGTCCTATAGCAAGCTGAGTTGACGTACCATGTGCATACTAGGATTGTCCTATAGCAAGCTGAGTTGACGTACCATGTGGATACTAGTATTGTCCTATAGCAAGCTGAGTTGAAGCCCACAAGTTTCTCGGAACCACGTCTCGTTCAATCAACCAATACCCTTTAAGTCCCCGAGGAGTATAAGCCTTCAACAAACTCCTCGGTAAAGGACCTTCTGATTACTTGGCTGAGCTCACTTGATCTACCTGATTTACATGTTTTATGTGGTTTACTTGATTTACGTGATTTATTTGATTTGCGTGATTTATTTGATTTACTTATTTGATTTACATGCTTTATGTGATTTCATTGATGTACGTGATTTATTTTATTTATGTAATTTATTTGATTCATATGATTTACTTAATTTACTTGATTTACTTACAATGAACGACATGTTTATATTTTTCAAGTTTATATTAGCTTTAAGTTTTACAGAATGAGGTAACCGACACCATGCCCAACCTTCCTTAGATGCATACTACGAACATGGAAGGTAGAGCACAGAGTTTCTGATCTTTGCTTCCCCTCTCTGGGCCTCGGTAATACAGGGGCGGACTTGAGCATGCTCCGGGGGATACCAAACACGGAAATATAAGGCTCTCAGGCTCGTGCTGTTGCGTTTGTTGGTTTATTTGTGCGATAGCTAGTGTGGTTGTCTGGTCACCAGATGTTGCTAGTTATCGCAGATCACGGCGGCAAGATATCAGCCGACGACATTCACGTGATTGCGGTCCCTATTTCAGTTTCTGGTTTTGGAAGAAAGAGAAAAAAAGAAACGCTACCTGACTTGACAGACCCCACCCTGATCTCCCCAATGACGTTTCATGGCCTGTCTTAAACTACTCTGCCATTAAAATATATATCTACACGGCCTTCACCTTCCTCCTTCCTCTTCGTCTCTTGACATCGGCTACTTGGTCATAGAAGACACAGAACCTCTTCTCTCTCCTCCCCCCTCCTCTCCCCACTACAGTAATACCCGCTACTGCCTTTAACAATTTCACTACTATTAACAAACAAACACACACATACATACACAAACAAATAAAGGACATGTGGAGGTAACAAATCAAATTTTTTTCTTGGAGATTGTTTAGAAATGTGTACTATTAACGGACAACAAATTGTTAAGAATGTTGTGTCATAAATCAATGTGAAGTTGTTTAGAATGTTGTACCATTAACGGAGGTCAAATTATAACATAAACTCTTTGATGACGGTTTATTTGTTTTCATTTATCAAATTGTTTAAATAATATTAACCGATTAAAATCAGGTTCGCTATCTACTCGTGTGAATTAATTCTACAGATATCTGAAACAGGAACAACTGCTAATAAATGTATGAATGTATAAAGGATTGTAAGCAGCTGGGCGTGAACTACGGAAACAATTCAGACCAACAGCGATAAATCTAAGTAACGTGAAACGCCAGATGAGGCTGGGTCGACCCCGGAGCCGTTTGCGATCTAAACAAATCTCATCTGGGGATCGAATCATGGACCACCGAGCTAGGATATCAGTGCACTAACCACTGCGCCACAGTGGCTCCCATACTATGCAATAATATATGCCCGCACTTGTACTTGATGAAATTTGTACATCGAAGCTTGAGTAGATGTAAACTTGACAGAGATCAGACTCAGCCACCAGACACAATAAATATACAGTAGAACCTCTATATTCGGAATTAATTGGTTCCTGAGAGTTCTTAATATTTAATTTTCTCAATAGTGGATCCATTTTTTGCATTGGAAATAATGTAATTTGGATTAATTCGTTCCAGACCCCGAAAGTTACTCTTCACAAACCGTTTTTAAGTCAGAATATTGGTTAATTAAATTTGTAAAATAACATATACAAGCAAAAAATCATACATGAACCCTGTAACAACATTAATAATGAAATATTGTACAAATAAAAATGAAAATTCAGGATGAACTTTACCTTTACTGAAGAGTGAAGATGGTGTGGAGGAGGGAGATTATTGTTTGGAAGGGGAGTCACCTTCCATAAAAACATCAGTTAAATGCCCTTCAGATGTTGTGGCTCTTTTCTGCCTCTTTGCTGGGGTAAAGAACTTGTCGAGTGTTGACTGTTTCTCCCTACTTTTCAAAAAAATTTTTAAAGTGTGTAATCACATTGTCATCATACATATTGTTGCTTCTATTCACTACAGCAATGTTAGGGTGCCATCTCCACTTTGTTCTGTGTTTTAGCCCAATGAAAAAGCAATTCATTAATCTCCCCAGTGGAAACCTTGGCTCATGTCCGAGGTTTTGGGGTCAGTGGACTTTCCTTCAAACCCGGTCAGGAGCTTCGCTCCTTCCCATCCACACGAGATTTATGTGCAGGAGCCGTTCAGGTTATTCAGTCAAATTTCCGGTCGTAAACATTCCTTCAA
Organism: Oreohelix idahoensis; assembly: GCA_024509875.1. Taxonomy (NCBI): domain Eukaryota; kingdom Metazoa; phylum Mollusca; class Gastropoda; order Stylommatophora; family Oreohelicidae; genus Oreohelix; species Oreohelix idahoensis. The sequence continues at coordinate 883,397 of JAMPIV010008747.1, forward strand.
ACGCTGACGCCCGGGTTTGAACCATGAAAACCTGGTCGCCAGTACAACGCCGTAGCCATTGCACCAGCGCGGCTCCCAAGTAATTCATTAATCTCCCCAGTGGAAACCTTGGCTCGCTTGTCATCATCGTCTGAAGAAGAAAGTATCTCTACTACAGTTTCGGCTTGCTGCTCCTTGTACAAGGCTTGCAGGTCTTCTGTGGTGATCTCCTGCCTGTGATCCTCCAACAACTCTTCTACGTCTTCATTGTTCATCTCCAATCCCAAGTGAGTGCCTATTTGCACAATTTCACCCACCACACCCTCGGGCTCTAAACCCTCGAAGTCTCTGTCTTCCACACAATCTGGCCACAATTTCTTCCAGCAGAGTTCAGTGTCCTCAAAGAAACTTCTTCCCATGCTTTATAAGACAATGGAGGATATTGAAGTGGTGTTTCCAATAATCTTTGAGGGTAAGAACTGAGGCATTGGTCACATCAAAGCATCTTTGAAACAGGAATTTTGTGTACAGTTTTTTAAAGTTAGCAATGACCTGCTGATCCATGGGTTGGATTAGAGGGGTGGTGTTAGGGGATAAAAATTTTGTTTTAATGAAGCTGTATTCCCCAATCAAATCTTCTTCCAAGCCTGGGGGGGTGTGCAGGGGTAATTGTCCATGAGCAACAGAGCCTTTAATGGTAAATTGCTTTTCTCTAGATAGACTTTCACACTTGGGCCAAACACTTCATGAATCCACTCAGTAAAAAACTGCCTCGTTAACCAAGCATTAGTATTTGACCTCCACATCACATTTAGTTTACTTTTTATCACATTATGCTGTTTAAATACTCTGGGATTTTTAGAAGTGTACACAAGCAATGGTTTTAGTTTGCAGTCCCCACTAGCATTAGAGCAAAATAAGAGTGTTATCCGGTTTTTCATAGGCTTGTGCCCTGGTAATGCTTTCTCTTCTTTGGTGATATACGTTCTCTTAGGCATTTTCTTCCAAAATAGGCCGGTCTCATCACAATTAAAAACTTGTTGAGGGACATATTCCTCACTGTCTACATAGTTTTTGAATTCAACAACACATTTTTCAGCTGCTTCATGGTAAGAACTGGCAGCTTCTCCATGCCTTACTCATCATCTCAGCCCGTAACCCGTCATGGGTCGTAGGGGTGCCATGGTGGAAGCATCAGCAGACAGGGTCCTCCACTGCTCTCTATCCTCAGCAATGCGTACAAGTGTGGAAAAACCGTGTCCTGCCCATTCTTTGATGTTATCAGCCCAGGATTTTCTCTGCCTTCCTCTTCTCTGTTTACCTTCGACTGTTCCCTGAAGGATCGTTTTCAAAAGGGAGTCATGACAAGTTACATGCCCAAACCAGGCAAGCTTTCAATGTTTCACTATTGACAAAAGTGGTTCTTGGTGGCCTGCATAGGTGTCTATCTTCTCTCTAACATAGACATTTGTTTTGTGCTCTTTATAGCAAATGCGCAAAATTCTTCTATAACATTTATGCTCGAAAGCCTGAATCCTTCGCTCCGTATCTGCAGTGAGTGTCCAGCCCTCACACCCATACAAGAGAATAGATAATACAAGTGATTTGTATAATTTGATCTTCACAGGAAAACTGATGTTACTTTTCCAGATCACATTCAACCTTGTCATGGCAGCTGAGGCCATCTCAAGTCTTGTCTTGATTTCTTTAATTGATCTTCCATCACTACATATAGTGGACCCGAGATATTTAAAGGTGTTAACTTCTTCTAACGTTTGCCCATTTAACGTAATGTTGGTTTTAAAACATGTTTTCTTATGGAAAGATAACAATATCTTGCTTTTTTCTATATTAACATTCCAGTCCCATACGTTCTTGTTACTTTCTCCAGTCTAGAAAATCTTGAATTTTGATTCGATCCAGCTATCAGATCAAATCATCAGCAAAACGTAGGTTGCACAGAGCTTCGGCTGACAAATCGATATGGTAAAATTTTAATCGTAGAGAGCCTCCTGCATAATATGTTATAGATATAAATAAAAAGAGCACTGCCTGACAGCATGACATCATTTGGCTCATAAAACTCCTACAGTTGTTTTGAAAAATTCTCCAATACGCTGCTTAAAAAAACAGCACTGCTTGCGTCCTTGTATAGTGCTTCAATGATATCTATGATGTTGGTATCAAAATTAAATACTCTCATTTCGTTGCCATAAGCCTTCATGCCAGACTCGATCGAAGGCTTTTGTGAAATCGATGAAGTTATGGTATCAAAATCGTGTTGAAATGTTGGAGATTGTTTTTCGATAAGTATCTAATATTGAAGATTTGTTCTGAGGTACTTCGTTTGGGTCTAAAGCCAGCCTGTTCCTCTGACAAGATTTCTTCTGCTTGCACTGTTATTCTGTTCAAAAGTATCCTTAACATACCCTTACTTGGATGCCTTATCAGGCTAATGGTTCTGAAGTTCTTGCACATCTTTTAGATTTCCTTTCTTTGGAAGCGGTCTTGATGGTACTAGCAGCACCTGGTGACTTTGCTGAATCCAGTGTCGGACAGCATACTCCTTGGTCCTTTTACATTTTTTTATGGCAAATTGTTGTCATGATTTTTACTATAGTTCGTCCTCCATATTTCAAGAGCTCTCCTTATATTGCCGCCCACACCCGGTGACTTCCCTCCTTTCATCGAACATATAGCCTCTTCCACTTCTTCCCGTAATATATCTGCATTTCCGAGTTCCCTGTTTTCGCACTTAATGTTGTTTAATATGCCTAAGTCAGTGTCAAGTTTACAGTTATATAATTCTTTACAATATTCTGTCCACCTTCTCGTTACAGCTGTTTTTTCATTGAGCAGCGCCCCATTGCTATCTTCTATTACAGTTACCCTGGGCTTTGAGGTTTTGATAGTTGTCACTTAATGTGTCAAAACATACATTGCTGTTACCTTTTATTAAAGCCCCGTATTAATGGATTCCTGGTTCCCATTGAATCAGGACACATATTCATTCATGCCAGTAATGAATTCTTTGGCCTGTTTCATTTGCCTCCGTTAAGATATTCTTTAGAGTATATGTACTGTGATTGCCATGTGCTGTCAAGAGTACCTGGATTACATTAAATTGTTTATCTGTCTGTGTATCACATAACTTTAGAATGTCATCTGTAACCCATGGTTTGTTTATTTTCTTTCTTTTACCAAGTATTTCTGTTGCCTTACTACATTATGAATATCACTTCTTTTTCTAAATTTCTCAAACGAGCCCCTACTTGCTTTAAATTCATCACTGGTTCCAGGTTTGTCACTAATAAGGTCACTGTATAACTGCCTTGCTTTTTCACAGATTATTAATTCTGAAACACTAACCACCCAACTGTTTTCATTAATCCACACTAACAAAAGTTTTTCTATGTCTTCAATTGGCTGTGTCCTTTTTTTTTTTTGCAAGAATTTTAACACCTGTTGCCACATTAGCACTTTTTATTGCGCCTTTATTATTTATAATATTCCTTGGCTAGGTCAACAAGACGTTTTTCATTTTCGTGTTTTGAAATAAGTTCCTTTCTTAATCCAATGGTGGTTCTTACAGCTTTCCTTTTAGGGTTTTTTTCTTCACTCTTCTTATTTGGGGCCATGATCAATTATTTTTAATAATAAAATTAAAATAACACAAAGTTACAACAACAAAAAATAACAATTGAATCACAAGAGCTCAAAAAGCATGCGTACTGATCGACGTTCAGCTGCAGACTAACCGGCGTCGTTCCGAATATAGCGACATTTGCAAATATAGGTACATTTTTTTCTCCAAATTTTTTTCCGAATGCTGGATTTTACGAATACAGGTGCATTCGAATACATAGGTTCTACTGTATAATGACCCACTATAAATAAGAGAATCGTTACAGGCATTCAAGAAATTAACATTTCAGGATGGTATACACAACCTCTATATTCAATTTAATACGACAAACAAAATATGTAAGCGCATCTATGTTACACGTAATTCCTCGGGTCAACGCGTGACGATAAACATCAACACAGTTGACGTAAAATGTACACAAGAATGAGAATAAATACCGAATGTGTACATCAATCAATTGATATAAAGTGTACACAAGAATGAGAATATATACCGAGTGTGTACATCCACCAGTTGGCATAAAGTGTACACAAGAATGAGAAAAAATACCGAATGTGTGTACGAGTACATCCACCACTTGATATAACGTGTACACAAGAGTGAGAAAAATACCGAGTGTGTACATCCACCAGTTGACATAAAGTGTACACTAGAATGAGAAAAAAATACCGAATATGTACATCCACCACATAAGAGTAAATATTGAGCTCATGTATCAAACACTGCAGATATTATCAAACACTGCAGATATTATCAAACACTGCAGATATTAAAACATATACAGATAAAATTAAGTACATGCCAGCACATGAAACAAAATCACGTCAATAGAATTAAGTTTACCTGCGACAGGTGATAATTAGACCTGAGGACAATCCGTCACGTTGTTGCAAGAAGCGTGCTCCATCTTTTTATACCGGACTACACAAACAGGAAGTGTCTGGAGGCGGGTCGTCTGCGTCACAGTTTTTTTAGCGCGGGTACAGGGAATATTCCGGCAGCAAGACCACGTGGTTCGCACGACATACAAAATATCAGAAAGTGTAAAGAGAACAAAGAGATAACGACAATGAATGAAAAAAGAAACTATATAAGTGTGAGAAATAGAGTCATTACAGGATAGTAAGATTGTATATATGAGAGAGATATAGAGAAACTTCAGATTAATAAGATTGTATACAGGAGAGAGATCTAGAGAAATAACAGATTAGTAATTAATCATAGGAGAGAGATCTAGATAAAGTACAGACTAGTGCGACTGAATATAGGATAGACAGAAATTACAGAACAGTAAGATTTTATATAAGAGAGAGAGAGAGACACACACACAGAAACTACAGAATAATAAGATTGAATATAGGAGAAAGCGAAAAAAAAACTAACTAATAAGCAGAGAGAGAGAGAGAAAAACTACAGAATAGTAAGATTGTATATAGGAGGGAGAGAGAAACTACAGAATAGTAAGATTGTATATAGGAGGGAGAAAGAAACTACAGAATAGTAAGATTGTATATAGGAGGGCGAGAGAAACCACAGAATAGTAAGATTGTATATAGGAGGGAGAGAGAAACTACAGAATAGTAAGATTGTATATAGGAGGGAGAGAGAAACTACAGAATAGTAAGATTGTATATAGGAGGAAGAGAGAAACTACAGAATAGTAAGATTGTATATAGAAGGGAGAGAGAAACTACAGAATAGTAAGATTGTATATAGGAGGGAGAAAGAAACTACAGAATAGTAAGATTGTATATAGGAGGGAGAGAGAAACCACAGAATAGTAGGATTGTATATAGGAGGAGAGGGAAACTACAGAATAGTAAGATTGTATATAGGAGGGAGAGAGAAACCACAGAATAGTAAGATTGTATATAGGAGGGAGTGAGAAACTACAGAATAGTAAGATTGTATATAGGAGGGAGAGAGAAACTACAGAATAGTAAGATTGTATATAGGAGGGAGAGAGAAACTACAGAATAGTAAGATTGTATATAGGAGGGAATCAGGAACCACAGAATAATAAGATTGTATATAGGAGGGAGAGAGAAACCACAGAATAGTAAGATTGTATATAGGAGGGAGAAAGAAACTACAGAATAGTAAGATTGTATATAGGAGGGAGAAAGAAACTACAGAATAGTAAGATTGTATATAGGAGGGAGTGAGAAACTACAAAATAGTAAGATTGTGTATAGGAGGGAGTGAGAAACTACATAATAGTAAGATTGTATATAGGAGGGAGAAAGAAACTACAGAATAGTAAGATTGTATATAGGAGGGAGAGAGAAACTACAGAATAGTAAGATTGTATATAGGAGGGAGAAAGAAACTACAGAATAGTAAGATTGTATATAGGAGGGAGAGAGAAACCACAGAATAGTAAGATTGTATATAGGAGGGAGAGAGAAACCACAGAATAGGTTTTGGTTTAGTTTTTAAGGACTATCTTCATTGCACACGGACAACTCCATCTGTGCTCCGATCTCCTCCCTTAGATCACACAAGGAGGATCTAAGCACAGTGCACAAACTCCGTAGCACCGGCAAGAATCCCAGTGTGTGTATATAGGAATCACACATTCTATAAATATTTTTGTGGTGGGTAAATTTATAATTTTTGAATTTTGCCAGGGCAGCGGCCTGATAGGCCTACTCTTTACGATTTCCATCTGCCGTGGGATTTTTAACGTGCGCAACTTGCACACGGGACCTCCTAGTTTTTCGCCCTTATCCGAGAAGGCTAGTCATATGATCTCACTACCCTGGAGACCAGGAGTACAGAGAGACAGACAGACAAAGAGAGAGAGAGAGAGACACTATAGCTTAGTAAGATCGTAAATGAGAGAGAGAGAGAGAGAGAGAGAAACTACAGAATAGTAAGATTGGATATAGCAGAAACAGAGATAGAGAGAGAGGGAAACTACAAAATAGTATGACTATATACAGCAGAGAGAAAGAGAAACCACAGAATATACAGAATAGGAAGAATGTATATATGAGGGAGGTATAGAGATAAAGAAAGAGAAACTACAGAATAGTAAGATTGTATATATATATATATATATATAGAGAGAGAGAGAGAGAGAGAGAGAGACAGACAGACAGACAGACAGACAGACAGACAGACAGACAGACAGACAGACAGACAGACAGACAGAGACAGAGACAGACAGACAGACAGACAGACAGACAGACAGACAGACACACAGAGAGAGAGAGAGAGAGAGAGAGAGAGAGAGAGAGAGAGAGAGAGAGAGAGAGAGAGAGAGAGAGAACAAACGAACTCTATTTTCAAAGTGTTAAGAATTGGGCACGCAGGCCCGTCTTACATTCTGCCCTTCCTCTCTCTGTCATCTTGCATACTCTATTCTTTCATCGCATATGTAATATGAGCATTATTTAAGCATGCAACATTATCGAGGTAAAATAATAGCATACAGTTATAATATCCAATCACAATCAAATTTAAGTGTGTTTTTAAAAAACAAAAATTTTTTTAAACCTACAAGAAAGTAATAACAACATTTTTTTTAAACCAAAAAAGACAAACAAACAAAATGTAAACCATCCATACAGTAACTTAGACAATGACTTGAAACATAATCAGATGATGGTGGCATATAATAACAACTCCAGAAACATTGGAAATCTGCTGTTGAATGACTAAGGACTTCCTGTGTTGTCAGCGTATGCGGAAAATTTTACCAGAGGTGAGTGGCTTTGACTCCCAAGCAGATACTGCCACAATGAGTGGCTGTCGTAGATTTTTGATAGGAGAATTAAGACTTGGGTTGGTCCCTTCTGAATAGATTAGAATGAGTGATAGCCACAGTGAGAGATGATGGTGAAAAATAGATTTCCACGAGTGAGATGGTAGAATGTGATAGAGGCTGTCTCTGAGATCGAGAAGTCTTCTCTCTCTCCCACCTATCTTTTACGGCAGATTTAGAGTAGTCAGACAGTCTAACACCTATACATATATTAATATATATTACCACTCACGTGCACACCCACAATAGACGACAGTGATACACACAGACGGGGGAAAACTATACAATGATTATATAGATATTTTGGAGCGCAACTGACCGACACGCTGGAATAATTATTGAGTAGTTTAATTATCATAACAAACTTCTCTCACAACATATAAAAATCACATCAAAGCATATACAAATAGTCATAAAAATCAAGGGATTGCTACAAGAAATGATAGACCCGTTGGTAGGATCCTTCCCCTCGATGTATAGCTCACAGTCCAGTTAGAAGACAGTGATAGCCCCAAAGAGACACAGATACATATGATTTTGTCTAATATTTACCCCTTTTAAGGTATGGACCGACTTGATATCTCTGCTCTATTTTAAGGGAAATGTGGTTAGCAATACTTGCATAAAGAAAGTTAAGACAGCAAAATGGGTGCCAAAATACAATAATAATGAATCACTCAGACCTGCACTCACTCTATTCATTCAGCCACGGCCACGTGCTCTCTTGCATACTTACAGCTGTGTTTGCAGCATCTGGAACATAATTCTTAGGGACATTCACATACAGACTCGTCAAATGCAGTCTTGACCAAGAAATTCCCAGTTCCAAAAAGACGGGTTGAAATTCTCTGCTTCAGGGAACGATTCCTTGGGTGTTCTTATTTTTTCGAATGCCTGTCTAAGTCACATAAAAATATTGTCCAGGCACGAACATTAACAACGAGCACAGTGTCACTAGGTTAGGTATTCTAGAAATGAGGAATGTCAGGTCGGTGTCTTCTTTCCGGATTGGACTACATTTGGTCACCACATCACTAGTCAAAACTCCGTCGGAATGTTACTGACTTTAATATGTTACTTGCCACATAGGCTAAAAATGTACTTGAGTCGTTTCTCAGGAAGAATTAAATATGGCGCGATAGGCCTGTTACTTCATTTAACCTATAGGGTACTTGTAAAGATTATGCCCCCAGGTTTTTTTTCAAGGAAAATGTTTTAGTTCTTCAAGATATCACTCATCCGTACTTAACGCTGGCAAAGTTTTGGGTTAACCCCAGTATTTACTGAATAGAGGAAAAACACATATAAAATAATTATACGTACTAGGCACTCGTTATTACTTACATTTTTAAATTGCAAGCGTACAGCTTGACTTATCATTTAAAATTTCCCGTGAAATAAGTTATATATAAAAAATCAATCAACATGAATTAGGAATACCTACGTATTCCGTCAACACTCATGAGGCATCTAGCATTTATAAGTTAGTTAGAAAAATTATTCTCGTCTGATTATTTAGCAGTAAAATTAAATTCCTTACTAGCCGACTGAGTTTAAGCTAGAAATTATAATTTCTGTTTTACACTGTAACTCGTCACTATAAAATAATACAGACTATATAAATTAAGCACTCTGCACCAAATCTAACTAGTGAAATATGAAATAAGCGATTATCACTTTAAACACTTCACAAAATATTAGAAACTTAATATAATATATTTACCTCAACACAGAACTACAGGTAATCGCACACTTTAGAATTATACGCTGATATATTTATTTGAAGTCTAGAGCTCGGTAAATTTCCGAACAAACTAGGGCTTCGCTTTACAGCTTATTCTATTCACGAACAACCTGTCTACTGCGAATTTGGAGAATGAATGAAAATCTAGTTTCAAACTCCGGTAAATATCTTAAACCAAGACAAAGGGGTCCCAACTTATTTCGCAAAACGAAATAATCCCCCCTTCTCATTCTTAAACACCTTACATAAACTAGAAGACTACCATGAACTGACACTCGTGCGTTTTCACACCTCACGCTGACCAGGGCCAACAGTGAGTGCCTTGTCAGCTGGGATTTCCAGACAAATGTCTCAAACTGCGCCGAGGAGATGTCGGTTATCGCGCCTCACCTGAGCGCTCAGCCGATGCAACTCGTTGTGGCAGGTGAAAATGCAGACAAAATGTCGCCTATAGGTCTGGCGAAAGCGAATATTCACAGTTTCGTCCACTGACACCTAATGCAATAGAATGCATTTGAACGCTCTCTCTCTCTCTCGTACAGAGACTGACATGTTATGTCATAAATGCGTTTACCAGTATGAGAAAGAAAACGGTAAAGTTGAGAATGGGGAAGAGAATATTTTCCGCAAACGAATGGATGCGAAAAATACAGGAAAAGGGTAAAGAGTGATAATAAAATAGAGGAAACGGGTGAAGAAAAGAAGAGTATATAGAGAATTTAATGATCATAACTCTCTGTGACAGTGGCTTTGACTCCCAAGCAGATACTGCCACAGTGAGTGGCTTTGACTCCCAAGCAGATACTGCCACAGTGGGTGGCTTTGACTCCCAAGCAGATACTGCCACAGTGAGTGGCTTTGACTCCCAAGCAGATACTGCCACAGTGAGTGACTTAGACTCCCAAGCAGATACTGCCACAGTGAGTGGCTTTGACTCCCAAGCAGATACTGCCACAGTGAGTGGCTTTGACTCCCAAGCAGATACTGCCACAGTGAGTGGCTTTGACTCCCAAGCAGATACTGCCACAGTGAGTGGCTTGACTCCCAAGCAGATACTGCCACAGTGAGTGGCTTTGACTCCCAAGCAGATACTGCCACAGTGAGTGGCTTTGACTCCCAAGCAGATACTGCCACAGTGAGTGGCTTTGACTCCCAAGCAGATACTGCCACAGTGAGTGAATTGTTAACGCCTCCACTATATGAGATTCAGCTTTATGAGGTGGGTAACCTGTTTCCTTCCTCACTGTCTTGCCTTCCCTACCTCAAGAACAGAATCAGATCGAGTAGATAGATAGATAGATAGATAGATAGATAGATAGATAGATAGATAGATAGATAGATAGATAGATAGATAGATAGATAGATAGATAGATAGATAGATAGATAGATAGATAGATAGATAGATAGATAGATAGATAGATAGATAGATAGATAGATAGATAGATAGATAGATAGATAGATAGATAAGAAAACACTTAAATTTCCAAGGGTTGAGAATCGGGCGTAAAGGCCCATCTTGCATTTTGCCCTTACTATTTATCCATTCATTCTCCAACATACTTAAAGTATTAATTTAATGGCCGTCCAACATACTTAAAATATTAATTTAATGGCAATACAACATTATACGTAGCATAACTGCACACATTTACAGTATCTGATTACAATTAAGAAGTAAAGTATATTAAGATGAAAAACTACATCATCAGATCCTCCATACAGTATGTTAGATAATGAGAGAGAGAAATACAGAGAGATAGGAAACTGTATTGGGTAACACTAGCTCGAAGACAACCTATGTGATAACATTATAAAAATAGAACAACGAATGAACTAATGAACGAACGAAATCTGTACTGTATTTCATCAGGGTAAAGAAATAGACAGATGGGCGGGAACAGATGTCACAAAGGTAGAGTAAAGCTGGAGTAGTAAAACTGGTGAGTAAAGCTCGAGTAGTAAATCTTGAGTAGTAAAACAGGTGAGTAAAGCTCGAGTAGTAAATCTTGAGTAGTAAAACAGGTGAGTAAAGCTCGAGTAAAAAATCTGGTGTAGTAAAACTGCAGTAGTAAATCTGAAGTAGTAAAACAGGTGAGTAAAGCTCGCGTAGTAAATCTGGAGTAGTAAAACAGGACTAGTAAATCTGGAGTAGTAAAACAGGAGTAGTAAAACAGGTGAGTAAAGCTCGAGTAGTAAATCTGGAGTAGTAAAACAGGTGAGTAAAGCTCGAGTAGTAAATCTGGAGTAGTAAAACAGGAGTAGTAAATCTGGAGTAGTAAAACAGGTGAGTAAAGCTCGAGTAGTAAATCTGGAGTAGTAAAACAGGAGTAGTAAAACATGAGTTGTAAAACAGGTGAGTAAAGCTCGAGTAGTAAATCTGGAGTAGTAAAACAGAGTATTAAAACAGGTGAGTAAAGCTCGAGTAGTAAATCTGGAGTAGTAAAACAGGAGTAGTAAAACAGGTGAGTAAAGCTCGAGTAGTAAATCTGGAGTAGTAAAACAGGTGAGTAAAGCTCGAGTAGTAAATCTGGAGTAGTAAAACAGGAGTAGTAAATCTGGAGTAGTAAAACAGGTGAGTAAAGCTCGAGTAGTAAATCTGGAGTAGTAAAACAGGAGTAGTAAAACATGAGTTGTAAAACAGGTGAGTAAAGCTCGAGTAGTAAATCTGGAGTAGTAAAACAGAGTATTAAAACAGGTGAGTAAAGCTCGAGTAGTAAATCTGGAGTAGTAAAACAGGAGTAGTAAAACAGGTGAGTAAAGTTCGAGTAGTAAATCTGGAGTAGTAAATGAGGAACAGTAAAACTATGGTAGTAAAACTGAAGTAGTAAAGACTGTAATAATAGAACAGTAGTAGTAAAACTGTAGTAGTAAAAAAAGGTAAAGGATCCCGTTACACGCCCATTGAGGCATATTGGGAATATGGTGTTAGGCCCTTATTTTCTTGACCGTCGGCAGAATAGGGGTGATGTGGTCAGCATCACGCCGGCCGCCTTAACCTTCCTAGAGTTTCTCTGGTACCCATTTGGGGCTGGGTCGACCCAGGAGCCGTTTGCGGCCTTAAAAAAATCACCTCATCTGGGGATCGAACCATAGACCACTGAGCTAGGAAGCCAGTGCACTAACCACTATGCTAACCCCCCCCCCCCCCCCCCCCCCCCCCCCCGTAGTAGTAAAGCAGAGCAGTAAAACTGGGGTAGAAAAGCTGAACTAGTGAAACGACAGAATAGAACGAGAAAGATTGGATTAATATTGTTAGACGTGATAACCGACTTGAGACAGTAAACCTAAAAGGGAAGACAACGGGCTAACCAACTTGTGTCTCTTGTCATGATGGTAATTCTAGACATAGTCATTCTTGACGCGTCTTCCTGAGCTTCTTTCACATTGAGATTTCTCACCATTTTTCCATCAGGTCTGTTATCTTCAAAACTCATCTCTTCTGTTACATGTTTATTTGACAACCGATAGTGCAACTTGACTGTTTTGGTATGTCGATTTTTCTGCTCTCAAAGAAAACACAAAAAATAAAACAAAGGAAGAAACACACACCCTGGGGAGGGGGGGGGGGGAGGGGGCCGGATTAAGAACTATGGATGCCCTAGGCTATTAAGACATTTTGGGGCCCCTCTCCAATCTTCAAAATGGTCAAATAAAATAAAACACTAATAGATTTCATACACACACCAGAATACACCAGAACACACCAGAACACAGAGAACTGGGATCATTAACACGCACTCCTGAGATTGAAACGTGACATGTACAAATATGAGATACAGCGCCTTGCTCCAAGACAGACTCTCAAAACATTGGGATGTTCAGCTGGCAGATTTCCCTTGCGCCTCTCTTTCTTGTAAGCACATGGAGGGACTGGTTCGAATTTCAACGTGCTTGTTACAATTATCTCTCTCTCCTTCTCTCTCTCTCTCTCTCTCTCTCTCTCTCTCTCTCTCTCTCTCTCTCTCTCTCTCTCTCTCTCTCTCTCTCTCTCTCTCTCTCATTCTCTCTGGTTCTCTCTCTCCTTCTCTCTCTTTAAATTTGTTATCCAGTGTGCTATGTTTGTTCTTCGCTATTAAAAAACTGACTAACCTTGAAATTATTATCTATATCTTCTTCGATGATTCCCCAATCTCAGGTTGAAATTATTATCTATATCTTCTTCGATGATTCCCCAATCTCAGGTTGAAATTATTATCTATATCTTCCATGATTCCCCAATCTCAGGTTGAAATTATTATCTATATCTTCTTCCATGATTCCCCAATCTCAGGTTGAAATTATTATCTATATCTTCCATGATTCCCCAATCTCAGGTTGAAATTATTATCTATATCTTCTTCCATGATTCCCCAATCTCAGGTTGAAATTATTATCTATATCTTCCATGATTCCCCAACCTCAGGTTGAAATTATTATCTATATCTTCCATGATTCCCCAACCTCAGGTTGAAATTATTATCTATATCTTCCATAATTCCCCAATCTCAGGTTGAAATTATTATCTATATCTTCCATGATTCCTCAATCTCAGGTTGAAATTATTAGCTATATCTTCCATGATTCCCCAATCCCAGGTTGAAATTATTAGCTATATCTTCCATGATTCCCCAATCTCAGGTTGAAATTATTATCTATATCTTCCATGATTCCCCAATCTCAGGTTGAAATTATTATCTATATCTTCCATGATTCCCCAATCTCAGGTTGAAATTATTATCTATATCTTCCATGATTCCCAAATCTCAGGTTGAAATTATTATCTATATCTTCCATGATTCCCCAATCTCAGGTTGAAATTATTATCTATATCTTCCATGATTCCCCAATCTCAGGTTGAAATTATTATCTATATCTTCCATGATTCCCCAACCTCAGGTTGCAATTATTATCTATATCTTCCATGATTCCCCAATCTCAGGTTGAAATTATTATCTATATCTTCCATGATTCCCCAATCTCAGGTTGAAATTATTATCTATATCTTCCATGATTCCCCAATCTCAGGTTGAAATTATTATCTATATCTTCCATGATTCCCCAATCTCAGGTTGAAATTATTATCTATATCTTCCATAATTCCCCAATCTCAGGTTGAAATTATTAGCTATATCTTCCATGATTCCCCAACCTCAGGTTGAAATTATTAGCTATATCTTCCATGATTCCCCAATCTCAGGTTGAAATTATTAGCTATATCTTCCATGATTCCCCAACCTCAGGTTGAAATTATTAGCTATATCTTCCATGATTCCCCAACCTCAGGTTGAAATTATTAGCTATATCTTCCATGATTCCCCAATCTCAGGTTGAAATTATTATCTATATCTTCCATAATTCCCCAATCTCAGGTTGAAATTATTAGCTATATCTTCCATGATTCCCCAATCTCAGGTTGAAATTATTATCTATATCTTCTTCCATGATTCCCCAATCTCAGGTTGAAATTTTTGTCTATATCTTCTTCCATGATTCCTCAATCTCAGGTTGAAATTATTAATTATATCTTCTTCCATGATTCCCCAATCTCAGGTTGAAATTATTATCTATATCTTCCATGATTCCCCAATCTCAGGTTGAAATTATTATCTATATCTTCTTCCATGATTCCCCAATCTCAGGTTGAAATTATTATCTATATCTTCCATAATTCCCCAATCTCAGGTTGAAATTATTAGCTATATCTTTCATGATTCCCCAACCTCAGGTTGAAATTATTAGCTATATCTTCCATGATTCCCCAATCTCAGGTTGAAATTATTAGCTATATCTTCCATGATTCCCCAACCTCAGGTTGAAATTATTATCTATATCTTCCATGATTCCCCAACCTCAGGTTGAAATTATTATCTATATCTTCTTCCATGATTCCCCAATCTCAGGTTGAAATTATTATCTATATCTTCTTCGATGATTCCCCAATCTCAGGTTGAAATTATTATCTATATCTTCTTCGATGATTCCCCAATCTCAGGTTGAAATTATTATCTATATCTTCCATGATTCCCCAATCTCAGGTTGAAATTATTATCTATATCTTCTTCCATGATTCCCCAATCTCAGGTTGAAATTTTTGTCTATATCTTCTTCCATGATTCCTCAATCTCAGGTTGAAATTATTAATTATATCTTCTTCCATGATTCCCCAATCTCAGGTTGAAATTATTATCTATATCTTCCATGATTCCCCAATCTCAGGTTGAAATTATTATCTATATCTTCTTCCATGATTCCCCAATCTCAGGTTGAAATTATTATCTATATCTTCCATGATTCCCCAATCTCAGGTTGAAATTATTATCTATATCTTCCATGATTCCTCAATCTCAGGTTGAAATTATTAGCTATATCTTCCATGATTCCCCAATCTCAGGTTGAAATTATTAGCTATATCTTCCATGATTCCCCAATCTCAGGTTGAAATTATTATCTATATCTTCCATGATTCCCCAATCTCAGGTTGAAATTATTATCTATATCTTCCATGATTCCCCAATCTCAGGTTGAAATTATTATCTATATCTTCCATGATTCCCCAACCTCAGGTTGAAATTATTATCTATATCTTCCATGATTCCCCAATCTCAGGTTGAAATTATTATCTATATCTTCCATGATTCCCCAATCTCAGGTTGAAATTATTATCTATATCTTCCATGATTCCCCAACCTCAGGTTGCAATTATTATCTATATCTTCCATGATTCCCCAATCTCAGGTTGAAATTATTATCTAAAACTTCCATGATTCCCCAATCTCAGATATGTTGAAATTATTATCTATATCTTCCATGATTCCCAATCTCTGGTTGAAATTATTATCTATATCTTCCATGATTCCCCAATCTCAGGTTGAAATTATTATCTATATCTTCCATAATTCCCCAATCTCAGGTTGAAATTATTAGCTATATCTTCCATGATTCCCCAACCTCAGGTTGAAATTATTAGCTATATCTTCCATGATTCCCCAATCTCAGGTTGAAATTATTAGCTATATCTTCCATGATTCCCCAACCTCAGGTTGAAATTATTAGCTATATCTTCCATGATTCCCCAACCTCAGGTTGAAATTATTAGCTATATCTTCCATGATTCCCCAATCTCAGGTTGAAATTATTATCTATATCTTCCATAATTCCCCAATCTCAGGTTGAAATTATTAGCTATATCTTCCATGATTCCCCAATCTCAGGTTGAACTTATTAGCTATATCTTCCATGATTCCCCAACCTCAGGTTGAAATTATTGTCTATATCTTCCATGATTCCCCAATCTCAGGTTGAAATTATTAGCTATATCTTCCATGATTCCCCAATCTCAGGTTGAAATTATTATCTATATCTTCCATGATTCCCCAATCTCAGGTTGAAATTATTATCTATATCTTCCATGATTCCCCAATCTCAGGTTGAAATTATTATCTATATCTTCCATAATTCCCCAATCTCAGGTTGAAATTATTAGCTATATCTTCCATGATTCCCCAACCTCAGGTTGAAATTATTAGCTATATCTTCCATGATTCCCCAATCTCAGGTTGAAATTATTAGCTATATCTTCCATGATTCCCCAACCTCAGGTTGAAATTATTATCTATATCTTCCATGATTCCCCAACCTCAGGTTGAAATTATTATCTATATCTTCCATGATTCCCCAATCTCAGGTTGCCCAACTTCGTTAGAGCTTAAACTGTTTTAAACAAAACATTAATGAGAGGAACACATCACAGACAGAAACTATGAAGATCAGCAGATCTCCAGGCCCACTTAACATACATGTCAACAGCATCAGGCTTAAACAGGTTCCAGAGTTCAAATACCTTGGCAGTATTTTTACAGAAAATGGAAGACTTGACAGAGACAATGGAAACAAGATGTTGAAAAGCCAGAAGAGTGACTTACCAACTGTCACCACAACTCAAATATCAGAATATCTGTCACTACTACTCAAATATCAGAATATCTGTCACTACAACTCAAATATCAGAATATCTGTCACTACTACTCAAATATCAGAATATCTGTCACTACTACTCAAATATCAGAATATCTGTCACTACTACTCAAATATCAGAATATCTGTCACTACAACTCAAATATCAGAATATCTGTCACTACTACTCAAATATCAGAATATCTGTCAGTACTGCTCAAATATCAGAATATCTGTCAGTACTGCTCAAATATCAGAATATCTGTCAGTACTGCTCAAATATCAGAATATCTGTCACCACTACTCAAATATCAGAATATCTGTCACTACAACTCAAATATCAGAATATCTGTCACTACTACTCAAATATCAGAATATCTGTCACCACTACTCAAATATCAGAATATCTGTCACCACTACTCAAATATCAGAATATCACTATGGAAACTAACCGACAGCTGATAAATGGTATATTCTTACCAACTCTATCTTATCAGTGTCAAACATTGTTCCTGACCAAAGCGCAGGAAGTGAAAATGACATCCACTGGGATGAGATGTTTAAGAAAAGCCATAAAAGTCGCCAGGAGACAGACAGACAGACAGACAGACAGACAGACAAACAGAATGAGAAATGATGACACCACAAAAATGGTAGGAACTACATCCTACATCAAGAGATATACAAAGAGATAGAAAATTAAGTGGGTTAGCCATTTCATAAGAATGGAGATATTACAACTAAACGTCGACAGCAGCGGCGGATCTGGTTTCGGGACACAAGTAACACTACAGGACAGATACATAGGCAACATCCCATAAACCCTACAACGTGGGCTCACATCCGCCTGTTCCACCCACTTAGCTCACATCCACCAGTTCCACCCACTTAGCTCACATCCACCAGTTCCACCCACTTAGCTCACATCCACCAGTTCCACCCACTTAGCTCACATCCACCAGTTCCACCCACTTAGCTCACATCCACCAGTTCCACCCACTTAGCTCACATCCACCAGTTCCACCCACTTAGCTCACATCCACCAGTTCCACCCACTTAGCTCACATCCACCAGTTCCACCCACTTAGCTCACATCCACCAGCTCCATCCACTTAGCTCACATCCACCAGTTCCACCCACTTAGCTCACATCCACCAGTTCCACCCACTTAGCTCACATCCACCAGTTCCACCCACTTAGCTCACATCCACCAGTTCCACCCACTTAGCTCACATCCACCAGTTCCACCAACTTAGCTCGCATCCACCAGTTCCACCCACTTAGCTCACATCCACCAGTTCCACCCACTTAGCTCACATCCGCCAGTTCCACCCACTTAGCTCACATCCACCAGTTCCACCCACTTAGCTCACATCCGCCAGTTCCACCCACTTAGCTCACATCCACCAGTTCCACCCACTTAGCTCACATCCACCAGTTCCACCCACTTAGCTCACATCTGCCAGTTCCACCCACTTAGCTCACATCTGCCAGTTCCACCCACTTAGCTCACATCCGCCAGTTCCACCCACTTAGCTCACATCCGCCAGTTCCACCCACTTAGCTCACATCTGCCAGTTCCACCCACTTAGCTCACATCTGCCAGTTTCACCCACTTAGCTCACATCCACCAGTTCCACCCACTTAGATCAAGAACTCAAACTTCAGCTTCCCACGACGCTTCAATGCACGAAAACGTAATATTAAAGTACGTTGTCAGGGACAACCAGCTAGTAATACAATAGTTATCAATTATGTAAGAATGTGGTACCCGATACTTGCACAACAATAATAAAGTATGAAATAAATGTAAGAATGTGATACTTGCAGCTTGCATTATAGCTACAAAACAAACAAAACAAAAATGCACATTCTAAACGAATACGTCGTAGCCACCAGCAAAACTTAAAACAAAAAATCGTAAGTAGTATAGTAGGCGCATTTCGACCCCGTTTTCCGGAGGATACGCGTGACTTTTATATAAGGAAAAATATTAGATCAATAATGGCGGCGGGGGTTAGGGGAGATAAGTAGTTAGGTTGTATTGTGATGGTATTTTAAGTGTTGTGTATGACTGAGCAGTGTGTTGTTATGTTTCTTTATTCAGGTGTTACAACATTTATACAATATATACAACATATATATATATACATATATACAACATACAGACAATATATATTTTACAACATGTAGACACCATTTATACAAATGTCAAGGTTTTTTTAATATAGTTTGTAATAAATATATTTAATGATCTCTTTTAAAAGAATACGAAATGTCAATCTAAATCTCTAGTTTCATGCGCTTTGTAGCTCTTTTCTTCTGCTTCGGTGGTGGTGGTTGTAGATTAAAGACATCATTATCGTCCGGGTGATTGTCTATGGAATATTGGTTGATAACAACTGGAGTTGTTGTAGTGGTACAAGCGGGTCTGGGGTTGTTACAAGTAATAGGACAGTAACCTGTGGGGGGAAACTGTAGTCGATCAAATTCGGCCAGGAATTTCGCCTTGTAAAGCTAGAAGATGTTCAAATTAATGCCGAGTCAACGTAATGCCGATTTTCGTAGGAAACTTTAGATATGATTCACCAAAGTATTTTCGCACATGTATAAAAGGCTGACCTCTGTAAAAAATTACTGACGCGACCTTCAGCCCTCTCTCCAACGGTTTAAGGATTTCATCACTTCTACGCATATACACCCAGTGTGTGGGAACGGTGCCGGGGGTACTCATCTTCAGTGAGCTGTTTTACCGCTAGTTATGAAACCGGATCGATGGTCGGCGCAAACTTCGCGAGGAAATCATTGATCGTAGACCTCGTAAAATTGCATCTGACTATGCAAACTGGGCCAGAATCTTCTATCAAAAGAATAAATGAACATTAGTGGTTTCAATAGTTTAAAATTTAAATCCTTGGTATTCCTACATACCATTAGTTAAACTGATAAATATGGTTGGGACATGCAGAATATGTAAAGGTTATTGTTGATCAGAACCGACCTCACTGCACTCTGGGAAAAAAACATAGATGCTCAGTCTCCCGCAGCAAATGTCGAAGGGTATGAATGCTAACTGTTTCTGTAGCGTACTGGTTGCTTACACGGTGGATACATCCTTGCATTGCCTATCTCTGCTACTCTTAAGTTTGATGCCATATTTCAGCCAAAATACTCTTATTTCTTATGAGGGAACCAGAAACGCAATGTTATTCTGCTTCCGAGTTTTAGCAAACAGAAAATTAATAAGATATTTTGCTTTTCCGACCTGGCGAACAAAGATTCATCCTTTTTAAAAATATTATTATAATATGTGATACATACTTCTAATATAAAAAACCGAGTATTGTGTTGAGTGGCATTTTTAAATAAAAGTTTCGCTGTTCGGGGAGATGCGTCTCGTTCAACCTAGACACACAGATGACGTCGGTTAAATTAGGACACATTTCGTTCTGGTTTATTGATTAGTTCTCAGATAAGTATTTTTTTAAATAAACAATTGTTGCCTCCTTTTGCCATTTTTTGGCAAGGCGCGCCAGTTTCAACCTAGACACATGTTCCCAATTAAGGCGCATGTCCAATTGGTTTTCCTTTAAGGGCATATTAATTTATATACGTTTATTTTCCAAATCAATGTGTCATTTCACTGGCGCATGTTCAATTAGACAAGACCTAGCGATCTGGGTGTACATATACAACATCAATGTTGCTTTTCATCTCTTGTTCTTCCGAGTATACAATTAAAATCCGCCATTTAAATTTAATATAATTAATTTTGTTTAAACAACTCGGGGGTTCTCTTATCAAATAATTTCACCTCGCCACCGCTATTACAACGACTAAAGGTTTTACACTGTGATCTTAGCCAAAAGGCCGAGAAGCAATAACAGATTTTCTGCTGCAGTTCTATGCCTTTTCCTTAATATCGTAAGATTTCACAGTGAAGTAATATTTAATTAGAAAAAAACATTTGAAGAAATATTTGGCAACTGCAAGAACTATTTGAAGAAATATTTAAAGAAATATTTGACAGCTGCAAGAAATATTTGACAACTTGAAAAAATATCTGAAGAAATATGTGACAACCTCCAGAAACATGTTTTCATTCCATATTTGGGAGACATGCCCTCTGCAGTAACGCGCAGAAATTTCCAGGTTGGACCGTAGAATTGCTTCGAGCTTGATATAACTGGACCATTTATAAATTAATATTTTTGTAATAAGCCCATAGGTACAAATATATATATCCATACTGTCTGTTAAAGCGTTTGGAGCCCGTAAATTAGGGGGAAAGCTGTAATATTTTGAAATAGCAAAAAACGTTTTTCCTTGTAACATTAAGAACGCTTCTTGTGTTCAAAGAGAGCTAACTATGAAAATAACAATTTATTATTTTAACGTCCCTTAATATTAAAGTGGAAAATAATTGTATAACCTATGTTGCACGGAGCATTAATTAGGCATACTTGTAATTTTAATAACCGTACGTCCTAAAGAAACTTTCTTTAAACTACAAAAATATATGTGTCACAGCAGTATGAAATGTATTTGGCTGTTTATAAATTTACAATAATCATTAAGTTTGTCCCCACTTTAACTTTTAGCAATTAAAATATTTTTAATCTGTTAAATATTACCCATCTTCATAGTCAGATAATTACCATTCAGACATGTCATATTTAACATCAGAAACAACATCCGAATTTTATTACGATTTTCTAGCTGGGTTCGTAGATAGATCCAATTTCCAGCTATGCGAGATGGATACCGACAGCCTACATTTAGCGCTGTCGCCACCCGACCTAACCGAAACCGTTCGACTCTCTATGGTAACGGAACTTTATAAAAGTATACGATCAATGGTTTCCTCGCGAAGTCTGCGCCGACCATCGATCCGGTTTCATAACTAGCGGTAACACAGTTAGTCGTTGTAATAAAAACAACAAAAAAATACGTCAGCTCTTGTGGGATTTCCTGATCTGAATGATTTTGAATTTGTTTGATGGTTGGAAGAAAAAAACATTTGAATAAATATTTGACAACTTGAAAACAACGTTTGAAAAAATATTTGACAACTTGAAAAAATATCTGAAGAAATATTTGACAACTGGAAGATACGTTTGAATAAATATTTTAAAAAATATTTGACAACCTCAAGAAACATGTTAAGAAATATTTGACAGTTGGAAGAAACGTTTGAAGAAATATTTGACAACTAGAAAAAAAAACATTTGAAGAAATATTTGACAACTTGAAAAAACGTTTGAAGAAATATTTGACAACTTGAAAAAATATCTGAAGAAATATTTGACAACTGGACAAAAAACATTTGAAGAAATATTTGACAACTGGAAAAAGAACATTTGAAGAAATATTTGACAACTAGAAAAAAACATTTGAAGAAATATTTGACAACTGCAAGAACTATTTGAAGAAATATTTGGAGAAATATTTGACAGCTGCAAGAAATATTTGACAACTTGAAAAAATATCTGAAGAAATATGTGACAACCTCAAGAAACATGTTAAGAAATATTTGACAGTTTGAAGAAACGTTTGAAGAAATATTTGACAACTAGAAAGAAACATTTGAAGAAATATTTGACAACTTGAAAAAACGTTTGAAGAAATATTTGTCAACTGGACAAAAAACATTTGAAGAAATACTTTACAACTGGAACAAAAAATTTGCATAAATATTTGACAACTAGAAAAAAACGTTTGAAGAAATATTTGACAACTTGAAAAAATATCTAAAGAAATATTTGACAACTGGAAGATACGTTTGAATAAATATTTAAAAAAATATTTGACAACCTCAAGAAACATGTTAAGAAATATTTGACAGTTGGAAGAAACGTTTGAAGAAATATTTGACAACTAGAAAAAAAACATTTGAAGAAATATTTGACAATTGGAAAAAACATTTGAAGAAATATTTGACAACTAGAAAAACAACATTTGAAGAAATATTTGACAACTTGAAAAAAAAACGTTTTAAGAAATATTTGAAAACTTGAAAAAATATCTTAAGAAATATTTGACAACTGGAAGATACGTTTGAATAAATATTTTAAAAAATATTTGACAACTTTAAGAAAAATGTTAAGAAATATTTGACAGTTGGAAGAAACGTTTGAAGAAATATTTGACAACTAGAAAAAAAACATTTGAAGAAATATTTGACAATTGGAAAAAACATTTGAAGAAATATTTGACAACTGGAAAAAACATTTGAAGAAATATTTGAAGAAATAGTTGACAGCTGCAAGAAATATCTGACAACTTGAAAAAATATCTGAAGAAATATGTGACAACCTCAAGAAACATGTTAAGAAATATTTGACAGTTAGAAGAAACGTTTGAAGAAATATTTGACAACTAGAAAAAAAAAACATTTGAAGAAATATTTGACAACTTGAAAAAAACGTTTGAAGAAATACTTGTCAACTGGATAAAAAACATTTGAAGAAATATGTGACAACTGGAAAAAACATTTAAAGAAATATTTGACAACTGGAGAAAACATTTGAAGAAATATTTGTCAACTGGACAAAAAACATTTGAAGAAATATTTGACAACTGAAAAAACATTTAAAGAAATATTTGACAACTTGAAAAAATATCTGAAGAAATATGTGACAACTGAAAAAAACATTTGAAGAAATATTTGACAACTGGAAAAAACATTTGAAAAATATTTGACAAACTAGAAAAAAAACATTTGACACATGCAAGAAATATTCAAAGAAATATTTGGCACGTGCAAAAATAACAAAATTAAAAACAGGTTAATAGCTATTTACCTACAGGTTGGAACATTTGAGTAGGACAGATAGAAAATTTTGGGACCATCTTTGCTGATTGGAAGAAAAGTTTTCACTAAAGTTTGAAAATTGCAGGACAAAAAAGTAGATAAACGTTTGATAACTGGAACAAAGAAGCTATTTGTAAACATTGAAGAGAGAGGATCGAATGTTTTCATTCCATATTTGGGAGACATCCCCTCTGCAGTAACACGCCGAAATTTCCAGGCTGGACCGTAGAATTGCTTCGAGCTTGATATAACTGGACCATTTATAAATTAATATTTTTGTAATAGGCCTATAGGTACAAATATATATATCCATACTGTCTGTTAAAGCGTTTGGAGCCCGTAAATTAGGGGGAAAGCTGTAATATTTTGAAATAGCAAAAATGTTTTTCCTTGTAACATTAAGAACGCTTCTTGTGTTCAAAGAGAGCTAACTATAAAAATAATTTATTATTTTAACGTCCCTTAATATTAAAGTGGAAAATAATTGTATAACCTATGTTGCACGGGGCATTAATTAGGTATACTTGTAATTTTAATAACCGTACGTCCTAAAGAAACTTTCTTTAAACTACAAAAAGATATGTGTCACAGCAGTATTAAATGTATTTGGCTGTTTATAAATTTACAATAATTATTAAGTTTTTCCCCAATTTAACTTTTAGCAATTAAAATATTTTTAATCTGTTAAATATTACCTCACTGTGAAATCTTACGATATTAAAGAGAAGGCATGGAACTGCAGCAGAAAATCTATCATCGCTTCTCGGCCTTTTGGCTAAGATCAAAGTGTAAAACCGTTAGTCGTTGTAATAGCTGTGGCGAGGTGAAATTATTTGATAAGTGAACCCCCGGGTTGTTTAAACAAAATTAATTATATTGAATTTAAATGGCGGATTTTAATTGTATACTCGGAAGAACAAGAGATGAAAAGCAACATTGATGTTGTATATGTACACCCAGATCGCAAGGTCTTGTCTAATTGAACATGCGCCAGTGGAATGACACATTGATTTGGAAAATAAACGTGTATAAATCAATATGCCCTTAAAGGAAAAACAATTGGACATGCGCCTTAATTGGGAACATGTGTCTAGGTTGAAACTGGCGCGCCTTGCCAAAAAATGGCAAAAGGAGGCAACATTTGTTTATTTTAAAAAATACTTATCTGAGAACTAATCAATAAACCAGAACGAAAGGACATGTGTCCTAATTTAACCGACGTCATTTGTGTGTGTAGTTTGAACGAGTCGCGTCTCCCCGAAAAGAGAAACGTTTATTTAAAAATGCCGCTCAACACAATACTCGGTCTTTTATATTAGAAATATGTATCACATAATATAATAATATTTTTATGTTTGAAAAAAGAACGTGTTACGAAAACTAGTAGTAAATAAGTTAAAAAGGATGAATCTTTGTTCGCCACGTCGGAAAAGCAAAATATGTCTTATTAATTTTCTGTTTGCTAGAAATAAGAGTATTTTGGCTGAAATATGGCATCAAATTTAAGAATAGCAGAGATAGGCAATGGAAAGATGTATCCGCCGTGTAAGCACCCAGTACGCTACAGAAACAGTTAGCATTCATACCCTTCGACATTTGCTGCGAGAGACTGAGCATCTATGTTTTTTCCCCAGAGTGCAGTGAGGTCGGTTCTGATCAACAATAACATTTACATATTCTGCATGTCCCAACCATATTTATCAGTTTAACTAATGGTATGTAGGAATACCAAGGATTTAAATTTTAAACTATTGAAACCACTAATGTTCATTTATTCTTTTGATAGAAGATTCTGGCCCAGCTTGCATCGTCAGATGGAATTTTACGAGGTCTACGATCAATGATTTCCTCGCGAAGTTTGCGCCGACCATCGATCCGGTTTCATAACTAGCGGTAAAACAGCTCACTGAAGAAGAGTACCCCCGGAACCGTTCCCACACACTGGGTGTATATGCGTAGAAGTGATGAAATCCTTAAACATTTGGAGAGTGGGCTGAAGGTCGCGGTTGTAAGTTTTTACAGAGGTCAGCCTTTTATACATGTGCGAAAATACTTTGGTGAATCATATCTAAAGTTTCCTACCAAAATCGGCATTACGTTGACTCGGCAAGAATTTGAACATCTTCTGGCTTTACAAGGCGAAATCCTCGCCGAATTTGATTGACTACAGTTACCACCCACAGGTTACTGTCCTATTACTTGTAACAACCCCAGTCCCGCTTGTACCACTACAACAACTCCAGTTGTTATCAACCAATATTCCATAGACAATCACCCGGACAATAATGATGTCTTTAATCTACAACCACCACCACCGAAGCAGAAGAAAAGAGCTACAAAGCGCCTGAAACTAGAGATTTAGATTGACATTTCGTATTCTTTTAACAGAAATCATTAAATATGATTATTACAACTATATTAAAAAACCTTGACATTTGTATGAATGGTGTCTATATGTTGTAAAATATATATTGTCTGTATGTTGTATATATGTATATATGTATGTATATATGTATGTATGTATGTATGTATGTATGTATGTATGTATGTATGTATGTATGTATGTATGTATGTATGTATGTATGTATATATATATATATATATATATATATATATATATATACACATATACATATATATATATATTATATATGTATATATATATATATATATATATATATATATATATATATATATATATATATATATTATATGATAGGAAACTCTTTACAGAGCGATACAACAGGAAGCAATCTGATCATCAGAAGAAGTCCCCCCGTCCGACAAGTGTTTCGGCCCTATATACTCCTTTACACTCTAAGGGGGGCGGGCCCACTTGGGTCATGACTCCCAAGCGTCTCAGCTTCCTGTTGTCTTGCATCAAAAATGAACCCATTTCACTTATGGTAGCAACTTTAAATTCCACAACTCCGCCAGCCGTGGAGGCAATTGTGATAGTAACAAAGAGAAGACAAATTATTCCGTTCGTTCCGTCGCACACACTGAGACACCAGCGCGAAGTCAACGAGTCGCCACTGCGCGTTCCCCACTGGACTTTTGATACTGACAGTCTCACATTAATATCCGCTTGCTACAGAACATATTGCCTACACGAAACATACCGATCGATAACGGAGGATGCGCGTGACTTTTATATAAGGAAAAATATTAGATCAATAATGGGGCGGGGGTTAGGGGAGATAAGTAGTTAGGTTGTATTGTGATGGTATTTTAAGTGTTGTGTATGACTGAGCAGTGTGTTGTTATGTTTCTTTATTCAGGTGTTACAACATTTATACAATATGTACAATATATACAACACACACGCACACATATATATATATATGTGTGTGTGTGTGTGTTGTATATATTGTATATATTGTATAAATGTTGTAACACCTGAATAAAGAAACATAACAACACACTGCTCAGTCATACACAACACTTAAAATACCATCACAATACAACCTAACTACTTATCTCCCCTAACCCCCGCCGCCATTATTGATCTAATATTTTTCCTTATATAAAAGTCACGCGCATCCTCCGTTATCGATCGGTATGTTTCCCTATATAAAAGTCACGCGCATCCTCCGGAAAAGGGGGTCGAAATGCGCCTACTATACTACTATCGTATCAACATAATCTTTAATCATAGCGACTAAATAAGCGAGAATCACAACATTTATTTCACATGTTACTGACTTCTCAAATAAAGGAAGTTTTGTTATGACAGTAGGCAATATATTCCGTTCTGTAGCAAGTGGATTTTAATGTGAGTCTGTAAGTGTTTTTGTTATTTCATTAGCATTTTCAATTTAAAACGAGTTGTTTCCCTGTAATCACCTACCTTGTCTTCCACAATGAATCATTGGAAATGTTTGTATGTATGAGTGTGTGTGTGTGTGTGTGTGAGTGTGTGTGTGTGTGTGTGTGGTGAGTGTGTGTGTGTGTGTGTGTGTGTGTGTGTGTGTGTGTGTGTGTGTGTGTGTGTGTGTGTGTGTGTGTGTGTGTGTGTGTGTGTGTGTGTTTTTGTTGTTTTTTTTCTTTTCTCGTCACATTCTCATCCTTCTGGGTAACCGTGTGCAGAATGTTATCATTTTTTTAACTGGGGACTCCAGAGGAGAGTTGCAAGCTTGTGAACGTTCTAACACTAGCATTTATTGTACTTCCCACCTCTGATAGGACAGCATATACTAGTCGCCTGAGTCTCTCTGCAATACGGTGGTTCTGTCAGAAACTATTCTTTAATTTTTTTTGTAATGCTGAACTTAATGTTTGTTTCGTGAGATATTTTAAATGGAACTTAATATTTGAGAACAAAAACTATTTCTGTAAAGAACACCTCGTAGAGAACTAAAACTATTTCTGTAAAAAACACCTCGTAGTGAACTAAAACTATTTCTGTAAAGAACACCTCGTAGAGAACTAATACTATGTCTGTAAAGAACACCACGTAGAGAACTAAAACTATTTCTGTAAAGAACACCTCGTAGAGAACAAAAACTATTTCTGTAAAGAACACCTCGTAGAGAACAAAAACTATTTCTGTAAAGAACACCTCGTAGAGAACAAAAACTATTTCTGTAAAGAACACCTCGTAGAGAACTAAAACTATGTCTGTAAAGACCACCTCGTAGAGAACAAAAACTATTTCCGTAAAGAACACCTCGTAGAGAACAAAAACTATGTCTGTAAAGAACACCTCGTAGAGAACTAAAACTATTTCTGTAAAGAACACCTCGTAGAGAACTAAAACTATTTCTCTAAAGAACACCTCGTAGAGAACAAAAACTATGTCTGCAAAGAACACCTCGTAGAGAACAAAAACTATTTCTCTAAAGAACACCTCGTAGAGAACAAAAACTATTTCTGTAAAGAACACCTCGTAGAGAACTAAAACTATTTCTGTAAAGAACACCTCGTAAGTAACTAAAACTATTTCTGTAAAGAACACTTCGTAGAGAACTAAAACTATTTATGTAAAGAACACCTCGTAGAGAACAAAAACTATTTCTGTAAAGAACACCTCGTAGAGAACAAAATCTATGTCTGTAAAGAACACCTCGTAGAGAACTAAAACTATTTCTGTAAAGAACACCTCGTAGAGAACAAAAACTATTTCTGTAAAGAACACCTCGTAGAGAACTAAAACTATTTCTGTAAAGAACACCTCGTAGAGAACTAAAACTATTTCTGTAAAGAACACCTCGTAGAGAACTAAAACTATTTCTGTAAAGAACACCTCGTAGAGAACTAAAACTATTTCTGTAAAGAACACCTCATAGTGAACAAAAACTATTTCTGTAAAGAACACCTCGTAGAGAACTAAAACTATTTCTGTAAAGAACACGTCGTAGAGAACAAAAACTATTTCTGTAAAGAACACCTCGTAGAGAACAAAAACTATTTCTGTAAAGAACACCTCTTAGAGAACAAAAACTATTTCTGTAAAGAACACCACGTAGAGAACAAAAACTATTTCTGTAAAGAACATCTCGTAGAGAACTAAAACTATTTCTGTAAAGAACACCTCGTAGAGAATTAAAACTATTTCTGTAAAGAACACCTCGTAGAGAACTAAAACTATTTCTGTAAAGAACACCTCGTAGAGAACAAAAACTATTTCTGTAAAGAACACCTCGTAGGGAACAAAAACTATTTTTGTAAAGAACACCTCGTAGAAAACAAAAACTATTTCTGTAAAGAACACCTCGTAGAGAACAAAAACTATTTCTGTAAAGAACACCTCGTAGAGAACAAAAACTATTTCTGTAAAGAACACCTCGTAGAGAACAAAAACTATTTCTGTAAAGAACACCTCGTAGAGAACAAAAAACTATTTCTGTAAAGAACACCTCGTAGAGAACAAAAACTATTTCTGTAAAGAACACTTCGTAGAGAACAAAAACTATTTCTGTAAAGAACACCTCGTAGAGAACAAAAACTATTTCTGTAAAGAACACCTCGTAGAGAACAAAAACTATTTCTGTAAAGAACACCTCGTAGAGAACAAAAACTATTTCTGTAAAGAACACCTCGTAGAGAACAAAAACTATTTCTGTAAAGAACACCTCGTAGAGAACAAAAACTATTTCTGTAAAGAACACCTCGTAGAGAACTAATACTATTTCTGTAAAGAACACCTCGTAGAGAACTAAAACTATGTCGTAAAGAACACACTTCGTAGAGAACAAAAACTATTTCTGTAAAGAACACCTCGTAGAGAACAAAAACTATTTCTGTAAAGAACACCTCGTAAGAGAACAAAAACTATTTCTGTAAAGAACACACCTCGTAGAGAACAAAAACTATGTCTGTAAAGAACACCTCGTAGGGAACAAAAAACTATTTCTGTAAAGAACACCTCGTAGAGAACAAAAACTATTTCTGTAAAGAACACCTCGTAGAGAACTAAAACTATGTCTGTAAATAACACCTCGTAGAGAACAAAAACTTTTTCTGTAAAGAACACCTCATAGAGAACTAAAACTATTTCTGTAAAGATCACCTCATAGAGAACTAAAACTATTTCTGTAAAGAACACCTCGTAGAGAACTAAAACTATTTCTGTAAAGAACACCTCGTAGAGAACAAAAACTATTTCTGTAAAGAACACCTCGTAGAGAACTAAAACTATTTCTGTAAAGAACACCTCGTAGAGAACTAAAACTATTTCTGTAAAGAACACCTCGTAGAGAACAAAAACTATTTCTGTAAAGAACACCTCGTAGAGAACTAAAACTTATGTCGTAAATAACACCTCGTAAAACAAAAACTTTTTCTGTAAAGAAACACCTCGTAGAGAACTAAAACTATTTCTGTAAAGAACACCTCGTAGAGAACTAAAACTATTTCTGTAAAGAACACCTCGTAGAGAACAAAAACTATTTCTGTAAAGAACACCTCGTAGAGAACTAAAACTATTTCTGTAAAGAACACCTCGTAGAGAACTAATACTATTTCTGTAAAGAACACCTCGTAGAGAACAAAAACTATTTCTGTAAAGAACACCTCGTAGAGAACTAAAACTATGTCTGTAAATAACACCTCGTAGAGAACAAAAACTTTTTCTGTAAAGAACACCTCATAGAGAACTAAAACTATTTCTGTAAAGAACACCTCGTAGAGAACAAAAACTATTTCTGTAAAGTAGAGAACTAAAACTATTTCTGTAAAGTACACCTCGTAGAGAACTAAAACTATTTCTGTAAAGAACACCTCGTAGAGAACTAAAACTATTTCTGTAAAGAACACCTCGTAGAGAAATAAAACTATTTCTGTAAAGAACACCTCGTAGAGAACAAAAACTATTTCTGTAAAGAACACCTCGTAGAGAACTAAAACTATTTCTGTAAAGAACACCTCGTAGAGAACTAAAACTATTTCTGTAAAGAACACCTCGTAGAGAACTAATACTATTTCTGTAAAGAACACCTCGTAGAGAACTAAAACTATGTCTGTAAATAACACCTCGTAGAGAACAAAAACTTTTTCTGTAAAGAACACCTCATAGAGAACTAAAACTATTTCTGTAAAGATCACCTCATAGAGAACTAAAACTATTTCTGTAAAGAACACCTCGTAGAGAACTAAAACTATTTCTGTAAAGAACACCTCGTAGAGAACAAAAACTATTTCTGTAAAGAACACCTCGTAGAGAACTAATACTATTTCTGTAAAGAACACCTCGTAGAGAACTAATACTATTTCTGTAAAGAACACCTCGTAGAGAACAAAAACTATTTCTGTAAAGAAGACCTCGTAGAGAACAAAAACTATTTCTGTAAAGAACACCTCGTAGAGAACAAAAACTATTTCTGTAAAGAACACCTCGTAGAGAACAAAAACTATTTCTGTAAAGAACACTTCGTAGAGAACAAAAACTATTTCTGTAAAGAACACCTCGTAGAGAACAAAAACTATTTCTGTAAAGAACACCTCGTAGAGAACAAAAACTATTTCTGTAAAGAACACCTCGTAGAGAACAAAAACTATTTCTGTAAAGAACACCTCGTAGAGAACAAAAACTATTTCTGTAAAGAACACCTCGTAGAGAACTAATACTATTTCTGTAAAGAACACCTCGTAGAGAACTAAAACTATGTCTGTAAATAACACCTCGTAGAGAACAAAAACTTTTTCTGTAAAGAACACCTCATAGAGAACTAAAACTATTTCTGTAAAGATCACCTCATAGAGAACTAAAACTATTTCTGTAAAGAACACCTCGTAGAGAACTAAAACTATTTCTATAAAGAACACCTCGTAGAGAACAAAAACTATTTCTGTAAAGAACACCTCGTAGAGAACTAATACTATTTCTGTAAAGAACACCTCGTAGAGAACTAATACTATTTCTGTAAAGAACACCTCGTAGAGAACAAAAACTATTTCTGTAAAGAACACCTCGTAGAGAACTAAAACTATGTCTGTAAATAACACCTCGTAGAGAACAAAAACTTTTTCTGTAAAGAACACCTCATAGAGAACTAAAACTATTTCTGTAAAGAACACCTCGTAGAGAACTAAAACTATTTCTGTAAAGAACACCTCGTAGAGAACAAAAACTATTTCTGTAAAGAACACCTCGTAGAGAACTAATACTATTTCTGTAAAGAACACCTCGTAGAGAACTAATACTATTTCTGTAAAGAACACCTCGTAGAGAACAAAAACTATTTCTGTAAAGAACACCTCGTAGAGAACTAAAACTATGTCTGTAAATAACACCTCGTAGAGAACAAAAACTTTTTCTGTAAAGAACACCTCATAGAGAACTAAAACTATTTCTGTAAAGAACACCTCGTAGAGAACAAAAACTATTTCTGTAAAGAACACCTCGTAGAGAACTAAAACTATTTCTGTAAAGAACACCTCGTAGAGAACTAAAACTATTTCTGTAAAGAACACCTCGTAGAGAACTAAAACTATTTCTGTAAAGAACACCTCGTAGAGAAATAAAACTATTTCTGTAAAGAACACCTCGTAGAGAACAAAAACTATTTCTGTAAAGAACACCTCGTAGAGAACTAAAACTATTTCTGTAAAGAACACCTCGTAGAGAACTAAAACTATTTCTGTAAAGAACACCTCGTAGAGAACTAATACTATTTCTGTAAAAAACACCTCGTAGAGAACAAAAACTATTTCTGTAAAGAACACCTCGTAGAGAACTAAAACTATTTCTGTAAAGAACACCTCGTAGAGAACAAAAACTATTTCTGTAAAGAACACCTCGTAGAGAACTAAAACTATTTCTGTAAAGAACACCTCGTAGAGAACTAAAACTATTTCTGTAAAGAACACCTCGTAGAGAACAAAAACTATTTCTGTAAAGAACACCTCGTAGAGAACAAAAACTATTTCTGTAAAGAACACCTCGTAGAGAACTAAAACTATTTCAGTAAAGAACACCTCGTAGAGAACAAAAACTATTTCTGTAAAGAACACCTCGTAGAGAACTAAAACTATTTCTGTAAAGAACATCTCGAAGAGAACTAAAATTAAGTCTTCATAAAAACTGTCAACAGCGCGCGACAAAAGAAAAAATAAAAGTCATGAAGTACGGTTGAAAGAAAATGCCTTATTTATTGTTATATTTTTGTTCTCCTATACTGAAAGAATATATTTTATCAAATGACAGAACGAGAACAGATTTATGGGAGAGTCACCAGATGATTCATCCGGAAAACAGAAGTATTTTGTTTCTTCTGCTAACCAAGGTTATCAAGTCAAACCCGCTACCACGTCATCATAGGTCACGTGAGGCCACGATACCAAGCGCAGGATTGTGTTTCCTGTCTGCTAAATAAACAGATAGTATCACCAGGAAATTCACTTCTGCTTATGACGGATTCAAACTCCTACCTACTATTATCCAAGGCCCACTTGCTATGTATCATCACACGCGTAACAATCTCTCGATACTTACATTATCCATATTTTTCATATCAATCTATTTTCCCAGATTTTTGTCTGATCATAATTTTACATCTGGTCGTGTTCGGTAATTTAATAACACTGACAAACAACATTTTTCTTTCTTATATAAGAATAAGTGTTCTTAGGTCAGTTTCTTGCGCTGATTTCAAATCTGAAATCCGTTTATCTCTATCACGTCGGGTTCTTAAGATATTTGTGAATAAATATATTTTTGGGAAACCGTTATTTGCTCCGTTTCATTTTTACTATATAACTTATTAAAAATTAATAAAAAGCAACATAATTCTACTTTTTATACTGCTAAAAGATGCATGACATATGTTACGCGATTTTTCAAATAGTTACTGTATTTTGAAATAATTCTGAGCAAAATATGGCTTCTAGAAGTTGTAGAAATTCGGCTGATCTGTTCTGTTACGTGTGCGGATATTTTACCGATCGTGTTGACCAGAAAAACTTTACACCATTACTAAAGATAGCATATGAACTTTATTTCGATTCGAAAGTTGATGATGCAAATAAATCTTGGAAGCCAAATGCTTTTTGTTCGATACATTGGCAGGTTGGTTGCGAAAATCGCCGAAGCATAAGTCGATGCCTTTTGGCGTGCCAGTAATATGGCGTGAACATACAAATCACACTACTGATTGTTACTTCTGCTTGACAAATATCCATGGTTTCACTTTTAAAACTAGAAAGTCTGTGGTTTATCCAAATATTGAATCGGTTTCGAAACCAGTGCCTCATGATCCAATCACGTGTCCGATCCAAGTACCACCAGAACAATATCCGTTGGACGTAAATGAACCATCAGAAAGTGATAGTTTACCTGCTTTAGAAACTAATTCTGACTCAGATTACATACCGGTAAATGATGGTGTTTACTTAATTAACCATTCAGAACTTTCAGATCTAATACGTGATCTCGCTCTTACCAAAGGACAAGCGGAATTACTCGGTTCGCGACTCAAAGAATGGAATCTTTTAGCGCCCAATACTCCGATATCTAAATTTCGTCATAGACACAGAGAACTTGTTCAATACTTTGAGATGGATGAGGACATTTGCTATTGCAAAGATGTAAACGGTCATGAGCACATAGTCAACGAATGGCGATTTTTCATCGATTCTTCCAAGATTAGTCTAAAAGCCTTGTTATTGCATAACAGAAATTTTTTTTTCAACAATTCCAGTCGCCTACTCTGTTCATATGAAAGAAACTAATGACAATATGGCTATACGTTTGGAAAAAATAAAGTGCAATGACTACCAATGGCGGATTTGTGGAGACCTAAAGGTCATTGCAATTCTCACGGGCATGCAGACTGGGTATACTAAATTTTGTTGCTTCCGATGTGAATGGGACAGCCGCAACAGACAGGAACATTATGCAAGAAAGGTGTGGCCTATCCGGGATCGTATGCAGCTCGGGCATAAAAATGTAATACGCGAGCCATTAATTACCAAAGACACCTTCATTTTACCACTGTTACATATAAAGTTGGGGCTCATGAAGAATTTTGTAAAAGCGTTAGATAAAACGAGCAAAGCTTTCACTTATCTTCGAGAAAAGTTTCCGCAAGTTAGCGATGCAAAGATAAAGGAAGGTATCTTTGTAGGACCTCATATTAGGAAAGTTATTGCAGACAAACAATTCGAGAACTTGTTACATGGTAGGGAACTTCGCGCATGGATGGCATTCAAATCGATCGTCGATAACTTTCTGGAAAATCACAAATCTGTCAACTATGTTGCATATTGTTAAGCAGTGCATAGATGCATACATAATTATGGGCTGTAACATGTCCCTCAAAATCCATTTGCTCGATTCGCATCTTGACTTTTTCCCTGACAACCTTGGCGAAGTCACCGATGAACATGGAGAATGATTCCATCAAGATATCGCCGTAATGGAGTCACGTTATCAAGGACGGTGGAGTGTGACCATGCTTGCCGATTATTGTTGGATGCTTCATCGCGATGTACCACATGCCATTCACCGACGAAAGTCGACTGCAAAGAAATTCAAGCCTACATAACTGTTATACTTCTTGTACGAATGATGTTGTAATACTGTATGCGTTGTTAAAAAAACTTCAATTGCGTATTTCTAGAGATCCCGACCTGATAGAGAAAAACGGTTTGCAGATTTAAAAACAGCGCATTAAAATTGACCAGAAAAACATAGAAATGTTAGAGAAAGAAAAAAAAAGTTTTTTTTTGTTAGTCAGTGTAATTATCATACAGGTCACTAAGGAGTATAAGGCTTCAATCAATTTACGCATCCCGTCCTCTCCAGTTGTATGTTTTCATCTTCCTTTCATGTCTTCGTAATCCTTTAGGTCTATTTCCAACTGCATCCTACCTCAGTGTCTTCCCTCCTACCTCATTGTCTTGTCTCCCCTTCCACCTCATTGTCTCCCCTCCCACCTCATTGTCTTGTCTCCCCTCCCACCTCACTGTCTCCCCTCCCATCTCATTGTCTCCCCTCCCACCTCATTGTCTCCCCTCCCACCTCATTGTCTTGTCTCCCCTCCCACTCACTGTCTCCCTTCCCACCTCATTGTCTCCCCTCCCACCTCATTGTCTTGTCTCCCCTTCCACCTCATTGTCTCACCTCCAACCTCATTGTCTTGTCTCCCCTCCCACCTCATTGTCTCCCTCCATTACTTTTACCGTTGGTATTCCTCAACAAAGGCTGCTTTGTAATGTCTTCAGCTTGTGGGCTCAGTGCGAGTCCTACCCGACGTCAAGGTGTTTTCCTCACCTGTAATTCTAGTACTAATTATATTCTTGTCATCAGTTCTACATTAGTGATCTTGTCCTACCATGTTAATTTTCTTATTTTGATGTAGCTCTACATTGATGAGTTTGTCCTATCACTTTAGTTCTATTATTCTGATGTAACATTTATTGATGATACAAATTTCTACGATAAAGATAATGTCAAGATTTAATTCATCTGTTAATCTGTCCCAGTTTTATCCCATCATCGATGTGCTCCAATCCACGGTGTTTGTAATATTCTGTCTTACCGTCGATATCCCCACTAGCTTAGATATGTCCCCATTATTAAAGTTACTAGCAGTATCGTATACATCCGTTATTTTCCACAAATTGTTCTTACAATGTGTTTTACGCCCTGTGATAAGTTGACTCAGAATTTCTGCCAATTTTCACAGCGTTAGAACTGTCCCTTTCATATCTTTGATTTTTGTTTCATCCCCTCTACTTTTCCGTTGAGTCTCCTGTAAAATTCCAGACTCTGTCAGTGTTTAGACAGCCCTTGATGTCTCTTCACTCATGTATCTTGTGCTCGTCTACATAGAGTTGATCTTATACTTCCATGCTGGTCGTAATTTATATCTTCTAATATTTTACGCTACCATCTACACCACGACTATTCAATGTTACTGTCGTATTTTTACTCTACCATCTACACCACGACCATCTAATTTTATTCTAAAATTATACTCTATCATCTACATCACGCCTATTCAATGTTACTGTCGTATATGTACTCTACCATCTATACCACGTCCATCTAATTGTATTCGAATATTTACTCTACCATCTACACCACACCTATTCAATGTTACTGTCGTATATGACTCCACCACCTACACCACGTCTATTCAATGTTACTGTCGTATTTGACTCAAACATCTACACCACGCATATTCAATGTTACTATCGTATTTGATTCTACCATATACACCACGCACATTTATTGTTACTGTCGTATATCACTCTACCATCTACACCACGCTTATTCAATGTTAGTGTCTATTTGACTCTACTATCTACACCACACCTATTCAATGTTACTGTCGTATTTGACTCCACCACCTACACCACGTCTATTCAATGTTACTATCGTGTTTGATTCTACCATCTACACCTTGTCTATTCAATGTTACTGTCGTATTTGATTCTACCATCTATATCACGGCTATATAATTTTACTCTAATATTTTATTCCACGATCTACAACATGCCCATTTAATTTTACTCTAAAATTGTACTCTTCCATCTACACCACCCCTATTCAATGTTACTGTCGTATTTGACTCTACCATCTACACAACGCCCATTCAATGTTCCTGCCGTATTGACTCTACCATCTACAATACGCATATTCAATGTTACTGCCGTATTTTCACTCTGCCATCTACATCTTCCTCTTCAGGTGCCTGGTCTGGAACAGACATTGGCGATCATGACCCTCCAATCTTCTCTGTCTTTTGATAGTCTAATGAGGTTGTTGTTGCCCATGCTGTTGTTTGTTGCCTAGTTGTTTAAGCTTTCCACAAACATCTTTCTCTGCCTTCCTCTTCCTCTCCTACCTGGTATTTTCCCACATAAGACTAATTCCTCCACTCCTCCTCTTCTGTTAATATGCCCCATAAATTTCATTTGTCTTTTCCTGATGGTTTTGATGAGCGATCTATTAACACCCGCAGCTGTCAATACCAGTTTTCTTCTCTGTCCACGATATTCTCAGTATCCTTCTCAAAAACCACATTTCCGCTGCCTCCAGTTTTTTCATCATATGGTTACTCATTGTCCTACATTCGCATCCATATAAAATAACGGACCACACGTAGCACCTTAGTAAGCGAATGTTTGTGCTTATGGTGATGTTTCTGTTTTTCATTACGTTGCTCATCCTAGTAAAGGCTTCTTTGGACATGGCAATCCTTCTCTTTATCTCTGTGTCACATCTGCCATCTGATGTCAATGTGTAGCCTAAATATTTAAAGAGATTGACTTGTTTGATTTTTTCTCTTTTGCTGTTCAAAGAGCATACTGGCATTTGTATTTTCTTAGAAACTACCATGCATACAGTTTTGCTGACATTCAAAGATAATCCTTTCAACTCGCTCTCTTCCACTACTTTGTCGAGAATGATTTGTATATTTTCCTCTGACTCTGCTATTAAAACTGTGTCATCTGCATATCTCAGATTGTTGATATTTCGTCCTCTGACTTTAATTCCCTCGAGGTGTTCAATGTGTCGAAGGATCGTCTCGCTGTATATGTTAAAACGATCAGGTGATAACACACATCCCTGTCTAACGCCTCTTTTAATTGCTCTGAATTCACTTAGTTCTCCTTCAAATCTGATCGCGGATTCCTGCTCCCAATATATGTTCCTTATTATCCTAAGATCTTTCCCGTCTATATTTAGTTCATGTAAAATATTAAAAAGGTCTTGGTGTTTCACTTTGTTAAAAGCTTTTGAGTAGTCTATAAAGCATAGATAAGGGTCTCTTTGTACATCAATACATCTCTCCATGAGCATTGATAGTGTGAAAATTGCATTTCTGGTACCTTTATCAGCAACGAAACCGAATTGAGTTTCAGAAATTTCTGGTCGTATTCTATTTCTTGTCCTTTCCATTATAATGCGAAGGAGTATTTTGGTGACATGGCTCATTAGGCTGATTGTTCTATGTGATTCGCATTCTGTTGTTCCTGGTCTTTTAGGTATAGTGATGAATACTGATCTGCAGATGTTTGGGGGTATCTCTCCTGTGTCATATATCTTGTTCAGGAGTTTTGTTATTTCCTCTATGCCAAGTTCTCCTAGTGCTTCATAGATTTCTACAGGAATATTGTCAGGCCCTGGTGCTTTACCATGTTTCATTTTCTTAATAGCATATTCAATCTCGCCTTTCAATATGGGTGGACCTTCTATGTTTTTTTCTTGTTATGTTTGGTTTATCGCCTCTATCATCATCATATAGCTCCTCTATATATTCTGACCATCTATATAAAATATCTTCCTTGTCCATTAGAATATTTCCTTCCTTTGACTTTATACATCCTGTCTGAATGCAGGTACGCTGCGCTGATATTTCTCTTACTTTTTTGTGCATAGTTTTATTATCACTGTTTTTGTTGCTCTCCATTTCTTTGCGTTGAGCGTTAAGCGGCCATTCGTCTTTAGCCACGTTGCATTTCCTCTTTATTTCTCTATTTAATTTTGTATATTCTTTCTCATCATTTTTCGCCAGTCTTCTCGATTCCATGAGGTCTAAAGTTTTTTGTGTCATCCATTTTTTAGTTCTTTTTTCCCTGGATTGGGAATATGTTCTTGCATTGACATCTCAATACATTTATTGAATTCCTGCCATCTCTCATCTATCGATGTAAGGCCAGCGAGTGCTTTGAATTTATTCCTTACCAACATGGTTGAACTTTTCTCTCATATCCTCATTGGTCTTCAACATGTTTGTTTGGAATTTGGGGGTTCTGTTTGATTTCTTGAGTATTTTCAGTTTCACTCTTAGATTACACACAACTGGAATGTGATCACTGCCACAGTCTGCCCCTGACACCGACTTTGATGACTCTACGGAATTCTTAAAACGCTTTTGAATCAGTATGAAATCAATCTGATTTCTAGCTCTTTAGCCTGGGCTTTTCCAGGTCCAACGTCTCCTTGGATGATTTTGAAACCATGTATTCGAAATCGAGAAGTCATGTTCTTTGCACCATTCTATAAGATTTTCACCACGTTCTTTTAATTCACCCAATTCAAATGGACCGACTATATTTTCAATTCTTCCTTGTCCGACTTTTGAGTTAAAGTCCCCCATTACGATCTTTATGTCCTGTGATTTTACTTGTTTCATAGCCTTGTCTAGAACTTCGTAGAATCCCACTATTTCTGAGTCTTCTTGTTCTGCTGTTGGGGCATAGATCTGTATTATACCTATGTCAAAAGGCTTTCCCTGCAGCTTATCCATGATCACGTGATCTGAAACTGACCAGGAACCCTTCACTGTGTTTGCTGTCTCTGAGACCAGTATAATCCCAACTCCTCTTTGATCTTACTCCCCACCTGAATACAGTATAGTAAATCCATCCAATGAAAACGATTCGGCTCTCTTCCATCTGACTTCTGACATGCCGAGAATATTTATGTTCATTCTTTTCATTTATTTCTTAATGTTTTCCAGCTTACCTTTCTGTAACATTGTTCTAACATTCCATGTTCCGATTTTTTTAGATGTACGATTGCTGACAGTCGCTTGATTACGGTCTGGTTCCACTTGTCGCAAATGGAGTTCCCTACCAAGCGAGGTGTTCCCTTGAACCCCATACGCGCTGTTCACTATCATCTTATTTGGTTTCTGAGACATGATTTGCTTTCCATAAATACTCACAGTAGGTTGCAGTTTCTTTCTGTAAGGGCAGTACCCATACTGGGCGGGTTGTCCTAGCCATTGTACCTATATTGGCACCGTCTACATCACGCCTATTAAATTTTATTAAACACTCCCTTATGTGTCTCACATGCTGGAAATAAAATTCCGGTTCAGTGGCAGACATTTTATTGTCAACATGTGACACACATCAGGGAGTGTTTTCTCTTATTTTTATGGTTTTATGTTCTCTACTTAATTCTCACTTTCTTTCCATTCTGTTTTTCTTTTGTATGTCCCTGACGAAGGCCTTGTTACCGCAACGTAGGTTTTTTTCTTGTCATTTCTCCCAGTAAGACTTTTTTTTCATTCTACAGTTTTACCCCCGTCTTACGGCAGTCCTCCTCAAATACTCATATCATACCTATTCAATGTTACTGTCATGTTTGACTCTAACACCTACACCACGCCTATTCAATGTTACTGCCGTATTAGATTCTACTATCTACATTATGCAGTCATTGTTACTGTCGTATTTGACTTTACCATCTACACTATGCACATTTATTGTTACTGTCGTATTTGACTCTACCATCTACACCACGCACATTTATTGTTACTGTCGTATAGCTCTACCATCTATACCACGCTTATTCAATGTTACTGTCGTATTTGACTCTTATCATCTACACTACGTCTATTCAATGTTACTGTAGTATTTGGCTCTACCATCTACACCACATCTATTCAATGTTACTGTCGTAGTTGGCTCTATCATCTACACCATGCCTATTCAATGTTACTGTCGTATGTGGCTCTATCATCTACACCACGCCTATTCAATGTTACTGTCGTATTTGACTCTACCATCTACACCGCGTCTATTCAAAGTTACTGTGGTATTTGGCTCTACCATCCATACAACTGAAGTAACAACTGAAGTCTGCGAGTTGTGACGATTGTAAACAGTATGTACAGCGCACAAGAACAAATACATCTTGCAAATAACTGGGGCTGAACTCTAGCGTACCAGTCACACACAACAGAAATATTAACAACTACACACTTGAGCATCAGACCACGCTAAGTGGTTACAGTGCTGACCTCTCGGCGGCAAAATTACCGGGTCCCGGGATCGGAATCTGATAGCATCACTCTCCAGTCTTCTTCTTCTTCTTTGATCCTTAGCCGCCGACCGTCAAAGCAGTCATTGGCCATCACGCCTAGTGGCGTCTTGTAGGGCAACAACAAATTGATTCCACTTTGCTCGGTCGGTGGCCATCCTTCGTACAGTGCCCCAACTCTGGTTCATTCTTTGCATCTCAGCCTCCACAGTCCTCCGCCAAGTTGTTTTTGGTCGGCCTCTCTTTCGTTTTCCTTCAGGGGTCCAAAGCATAGCTGTTCTTGTGATGGCATCGGGATCTCTTCTGAGGACATGACCAACCCAGCTCCATCGTCTGCCAGCTATGATGGTGTGCATGTCCTCTTGCTTGCTCCGAGTAAGCAGATCTACCCAGCTGTAAATGGGTTTCTGGCTTTGGTCATGAGTTAGGAACTGCAAAGGCAGCGGGTAAGAAGACTTGGTGACCCACCTCATAAAGCTGAACATAGTATAGTGAAATCTCTAACACTTCACTCACCAAAGGCAGCATCTGTTACGGTACTACATTTTTGTCAAGAAAACATGTACATGTACATGTACAAGTATCTTAAATAACTAAAAGTTGTGCCACAACAAATACTGCCGTAGGGAAGTTAAATGTTCGAGAGATGAGGTAACAATTTTCGTTTCTCGTTGTCTTTCCTTCAAAAACTCAAGAGTAGAGTCAGGTACCCATTTACAGCTGGGTAGACTGGATCGTGGCGCTACCAGGTTTGGATCCCGGAACCCCGTAACTTTGATGCTAGAGGCCAGCTTTCTAACCACTTAGCCAATCGGACGCTCTTATCAAAGTCTTAATAATAACAAAGTTAAAAAAAAAACGTGTTTCAGCTGTTTTATG
The DNA here is from genome assembly GCA_024509875.1 of Oreohelix idahoensis. Lineage (NCBI taxonomy): Eukaryota > Metazoa > Mollusca > Gastropoda > Stylommatophora > Oreohelicidae > Oreohelix > Oreohelix idahoensis. Next base: position 926,383 of record JAMPIV010008747.1, read on the forward strand.
AATATCTTTTGGCTTGTATTATGTAGGTCCTCTTGCTGGTATTATGTATGTCCTCTTGCTGGTATTATGTATGTCCTCGTGCTGGTATAATGAATATCCTCCGGCTGGTTTTATGAATGTCCTTTGGTAGATTTTATGAATGTCCTCTGGCTGGTATTATGAATATCATCTTACTGGTTTTATGAATGTCCTCTGGCTGGTATGATGAATGTTCTGTAGCTGTACAGAATATGTACTGTATTTTGAATGTCCCCTGACTGGTTTTATGAATCTCCTCTGGCTGGTGTTATGAATGTCCTCTGGCTGGTATTATAAATTTCATCTCGCTGGTATAATACATGTCTTGCGGCTGGTATTATAAATGTTCTCTGGCTGGTATTATGAATATCCTATTGCTGGTATTATGAATGACCTCTGGCTTGTATCATGAATAGGCTCTGGTTGGTATTATAAATGTCCTGTGAATGGTTTTATTAATGTCCAGTGATTAGTTTTATGAATGTCCTGTAGCTGGTATTTATGAATGCCCAGTGACTGGTATTATGAATGTCCTCTGGTGTCACGTAGGTCTTTATATCATTAAATTACCTACATCTTCTTCCTATTCTCTCACCCTAATCCTTTTGTTTTATTATCTTTCCTTACTTGTTTTTCCTGTATTTTTTCGCATCACTCGTTGCGAAAAATATATTTCTTTCCCATCATCGTTTTTCTTTCTCATACTGACTAGTAACCTTATTGCATCAGATGTCAGTCGCGCAGATAGCTGTGAATATACGGTTCTCGCCAGACATACGTCTGCAGTTTTCCCGGTCAGAGCGCGGCCCGACCGGATTTCTGGGCCTGGGGTGTGAGAAATTCGTTTCGCTGGACATGAGCAGACTTTTGGTCTACCAGTTTCACCTGACACTAACGTAGGTGCTAAAACTGCCAACCCGCTTTCGCCCAGAGCAGACGGTTGTCTGAGATTTGAAACTGACACGCGTACATCTTGGTCAGTAGGTGGCAGTTACGACATGTTAGGTGTTAAACGTATCGTTTAAGCCGGAAAGGGGAGAGCATTTCGTTCTACGAAATAATAGTTCATCCTTTGTCTGGTTTAAAATATTAACCTAGTTTGAAACTTTATTTTCATTCTTCTCAATAAATCGCAATAGACAGGTGGTTCGCGAAGAGTAGAGCTGTATAAGCGAAGTTTCTTAGTTTGTTGCGACAATTTGTCGAACTTCTAGACTTCCATAAATATAAGCGTAAAAATTCTTAATTGTGCGATATCCTGTAGTGCTGTGTTTTGAGGTAAATATTATATAGTAGTTCTCTAGAATTTTGTGAAGTGATTAAGTGTTAAATCGCCGATTTAATTTTAAACTAGTTCTTTTGAACAGAGTGCTTAATCTATATAGTCTGTATTATTTTCTAGTGACGCGTTTCAGTGGAAAACAGAAATTATATTTCTTGCTTAAATTCAGTCGGCTAATAAAGAAATTTAATTTAACTTCTAAATAATCAGACGAGAGAATATATTTTAAAAACTAAACTTATAACGCTAGATACATCATTGAGTGTTGACGAAATACGTAGGTATTTTCTAATTCATGATGTTTGATTTATTTAATATAACTTATTTTACGGGAAGTTTTAAATATAAGTCAAGCTGTAGGCTTGCTATTAAAATGTAAGTTATATTGAGTACATATATGTAAATTATTTGATATGTGTTCTTTCTTTTATATAGTGAAACGGTGGTACCCAACTTGCCAGCGTTTAGTAGTAAAGAGACATATTAGTGTGAAGCATAGACAGTTCCTATCTTTAACCACGTGGGAGTTTTTTTGTTTCAAGTAACACTGGATCTGACAGTGCATATGCCATCAGAGAGAGACAGTAATAGCAATCCCACTAACGGTTTCTAAAGACTAGAAATATATATTGGGCTTTTGAGCCAGTTCATATTGCTCCACAAATTTAAATGTACATGCTGCCTGGCGGCGAAAATATTACAAGAAAAAACATTTAACATTCCGACAGAGATTGTGACTAGTGTTGTGGTAACCAAATATAGTACCTGCCTGAAAGAAGACACCGATCTGACATTCCTTAAATCCTAGAATTCAAAGCTAATGACATTGTGCTCTGCTAACTTTCGTGCCTGGACAATATTTTATGTGACTTAATCAGACATTCGAAAAATTAGAACACCCAAGGAATCGTTCCCTGAGAGTTTAGTACGTCTTTTTGAAACTGGGGATTTCTTGGTCAAGGACTGCATTTTCGGGTCTGTGTGAAGGTCCTAGAATTATTATGTTCCCAGAGGCAGCGAGCAAAGTTGTGAGTATATATGTGTGAGAAAGGCCATGGCTGAATAAATGAGAGAACACAGGTCAGAGTGTTATTTTACCGGGGTATTATTGTCACCCATTTGCTGTCTTAACTTTTTTTTTAATCTGCAGAATTTGTTACAAAGGCTAGAGTTTCTCTTTTTTCTTAGGCTAAATCAGATTATTCAACTCTGTCCATACATTTACGAGAAAGAAAGAAACCTCTTAGACTCAACCCTATGTATCTATAACTCTTTGAGCCATCATCTGTTCTCTTAACGGGGCTGTGGGCTAAACCTAGAGTAAGATTCTAACGGGCTATCATCCTTGTAGCATTTTTCTTGAATTCTATGACTATTTGTATATGTTTTTCCTTGATGTAATTTTTGGTGTTGTGAGAAATTTTGATATGATAATTAAAATATCTCTCTTGAACAAAAAAAAAAATCAGTGCGTTGGTCAGCTCGATCCCAATTATCTGTATATCATTGTTATAGTTTTCCCACGTCTGTGTGTTTACCTGTCGTCACGTGTATGTGCGTGCCCGTGAGTAGATAGAGATATATTAATATATATATATATATCTGTGTTTAGACTGTCTGACGCCTTTAAAAGCGGTCGTAGAAGATAGGTGAGAGAGAGAAGATTATCTCGATTCTCAAAGACAGCCTCTATATCACATCCTATCATCTCACGTGGGGAAATTCTATTGCTTTACTAATTCACACTGGGACTCTCACTCATTTCAAGCTATTCAGAAGGGACCAAACCCTAGTCTTAATACTCCTATCTAAAATCTACGACAAATGGGTTCTCGTCCGTAGGATTTTTGAACTTAGAATAGGAAGACGAGTACGACAAATGGTCGCTCGTTACCGGGAATTGAACCCAAAATCCTAAGGCGATACGACAAATGTGGTCTCGCCCGACGGATTTTTGAACTTAGAATAGGAAGACGAGTACGACAAATGTGGACTCGTCTATCTGGATTTTGAACTTAAGATTCTTTATTCTGATATAGAGTAAGAGTGTGATGTCTTGTGAGTTTTGTATCTTTTAAAAATAATTTATCCCCTAGACTAACGATCTGTTTACGGGCGTGCTGACCACACAAACTGATAAGTTTTTTTCCACAGCATTTGAACATTATACATTTGGTTTACAGGTTGATTTTGTCGGAATACATGTTAATTACTGATTTTGTAATACTAACGCTGGTAAAGTGGTGAGTGTATAACATTCACTGGGTTTTGAAGAAGTAGGTGTTTGAGCAAAAGCTAAGGAGTGCGTTTCGGACTTTTGTCCAGATTAATTGCCTCTCTTACCCTAACTGTCTTCAGGTGTGAACTTGATAGTGGACTTAAAAATTAAGGGGATTATTTTTCTCTGTAATTTTTGCAATAATTATTTTGCTTTTCCACGGTAGCAACTTATTTTTCAGAAGTAATCTTAACTACCATTTAGTTGGCGTAGTCGTGTTTTGCATTAAGTACTTTATTGCCGATTAATAGCAGCGATAGTTAGATTTTTATTTTTGGAGGAGGTATCCCAGGGTTAAATATATCATCTTTTGATTTTTGTATTTTTTTTCTCGCAAGTGGTAGGAACCAGTGTATTCCTTATCCTTATCTTTTTCTCGTCTAAGTCTCAGCCACTGACTTATTATGGTAGAAAGGGCGAAACTGAGACAAATGCTCAGACAGGAAGCAATGGAAGAGGGACTGGACGGCGACGAAGCGAAAGCTTTCGTCAGGGACGAACTTGAGAGATATGATGCGGAGCAGAAGGAAAAAGCAGCGGAGAGGAAAGAAGAAGAACTAAGGAGGAAAGAAGAAGCAGCGGAGAGGAAAGAAGCGGAAGACCGGCTACTACAACAGAAGAAGATTGAGGAGGAAATGGAAATTCGCAGGATGCAGCATGAGGAAAGAGAGAAGGAGAAGCAGAGATAGCACGAGAAGGAGAGGGAGGAGAGACAGCAGGAGAAGGAGAGGGAACAGAGACAGCACGAGTTGGCGCTTAAAACTCTAGAGTTCCAAAGTCGTGGCGCTGCCTCTACCTCCAGCAATGGAGAGTCTTCTCCTCATTCTTCCTTAACTGATCCTTCTAACACTCAATCTACTCATCTCTCTGCTATGTCTTTTCCGCTAGAATCTTTCCCTTGTCCTAATGAGAAGATTGACACATGGTTAGAAAAATTTGAGAAAATTGCAACTCTGTACGGTTTAGAGAGGTCGCGTTGGAACATGAAGCTTTCCCAGGCTTTGAAAAGTTCTGCGTATGATGTTTACGCCAAACTGGAAAGCAGCCAACAAGACAACTATGATCTGTTGAAGAAAGCGTTACTGGAGCGCTTTGAAATGAACGCTCGCAAATTTTTGCAACTGTTTCGCAACAGCCGGAAAGAGAATTCTGAAACTTTTCAGCAGTTCTCGTCTCGTTTGAAGGGTTATCTGACAAAGTGCCTAGAGCTCTCGCAGCTCCCCTCTACCTACGAAGGTCTTGAGGAATTTGTTTTAACAGAACAAATAAAGAACACTTTGTCTGCTGATACCCGGAGATTTCTAGCTGAGCAGGGGGCAGAAAAACTTGAAGACATCTTAGAGAAGTCTGAGCGTTACCACAATGCGCTGGCTGAACTACCGGCCACAAAGCGGAAACCGACAGAGGAGCATTTTCGAAAACATAACCTAGAACAATCTTCTCAGGCTTCTAACCAAAATAACCACAGAGAAACTGGACCTCAAAACCCCCCTCCTGAAAAATCCAAGTTCTACAAGAACAAGTACCCCAACCACCCCAAACAGTCTGATCAACCCGACCGCCCTACATGGCAGCGTAGCCAGAAAGGACAAGGTGGCAAAGGGAGAACCCCTGAGCACGGGACATATGATCAGACCGAGCACACCGAGCCGAAACGCATCGGATGCTTATTGACAGTCTCGCAAGGCGGAATTATTGACAGTGATTCCCAACCTGTTGGGGATAGACCCTCAACGCGAGGTACTGTTACTTTGAACGGTTCTCAAACTTCTTGCTTATTTGACACGGGGCTTTCTTATGATTGCATTGTTGCCAGAAACCTGGTCAAACCCGGTCAAGAGACAGCAGAGACCGTCCAACTTTGTGGAGTTCGTAAGAGTGATGCACCTACAGCGCTTCCCATCGCATTGGTGGAGATACACTCTGACTTTGTCAGAGGCGTGATCAAAGCGGCTGTTATGGATGATCCCATCTACCCAGTCATACTTGGCGGGAGATACGTGTGTATTGGGAAACCGGAAGTGCCGATTGTGGCAACAGTAACTACAAGAGGGCAAACCAAGAAGGAACGGGAGCCTGCGCCGAAATTGTTACCCAAGGAACTTAAAGAAGCGCAATACAAGGACCCTACTTTGGCACCCTGCTTTAGGAAACTGCCCATGGCTAAGGAACCCAGACAGCACGGGGACATTTTTTCTAAGGATGGCGTACTTTATCGGAGAACGGGCAAGCCTGACCAAGGTTACAACCAGCTCCTAGTACCGAAACAGTACAGAAGCCAAATCCTAGAAATGGGGCACTCTCTTCCCTTCAGCGGACATATGGGACAGAACGCCACAAAACAACGTATAACCACTCATTATTGGTGGCCAGGAGTAAATACTGATATTATCAGATATGTCAAATCTTGTGCCCAGTGCCAACGTGTGCCACCCAAGCAACGAGCACCCCCAGTCTCTTTGGGTGAAATGCCAATAATGGGAACACCATTCGAACGGGTTGTGATCGACATTTTAGGGCCTTTCGAAAGGACTAAAAGAAGGAACAGGTTCATCCTGACCTTAGTCGATACATGCACTTTATGGGCAGAAGCTATCCCGCTAACATGCGCAGATGCCAAGCATGTCGCAGAAGCCCTCGTGCAGATTTTCACTCGGTTGGGATTCCCGCAGCAAGTGTTGACGGATAACGGATCTCCATACCGAAACCTGTTGATGGATGAGATCGTTAAGATCTTGAGGACCCAACACATCCACACTAAGCCATATACTCCGACCGGAAATGGGCTCGTGGAACGTGCTAATGGAAACCTCAACATGCTGCTAAGTAAACTGGCACAAGTGAAACCTGAAGATTGGGACCTTTGTATTCCCGGAGCTTTATTTGGCTACAGAGAATCTCCTCATACTTCCACAGGATTTCCGCCAGCGACACTCTTATTCGGCAGACCCATTAAGGGCCCGCTTGAAGCCTTACTTCAGTCTCTGACAGACGAGAAGGCGGATGAGACAGTTGTCTCAGCAAGTAAATATGTGTCGGTTTTAAAGGAAAGGTTGAAACTAGGGTGGGACCTAGCAACGACTAACTTTAAGCGAGCACGCACCAAGCACGCTAACCGATACAGGAAAGTCGCGAAAGAGAGAGAACTGGAAACAGGAGAGAAAGTTTTGGTGTTACTCCCGACCGAGAACAACCAACTGAAGATCGGATGGCAAGGGCCGTTTACCGTCCTGAAAAAGATTTCTAAGGCTAACTACCAGATCTCTATTCAAGGAAAGGAGAAGGTTTTCCATTTAAATCTGTTAAAGAGATACTTGGAAAGACCAGTGCCAACCTCCGACCATCTCCTGACGATCGCCAGAGCTGACGAAGATGATGATAGTGGCAGGGATATTCCACCGCTATCACAGGAAATCTTTCAAAAATGTCAGAAGCGGCGACGCTCTTTCAAGCGCGCATGGGAGACATTCCAGAGGAAGGAAACTTTGGGGAGTAGACTTGAGTAGGAATTGGAGAGAGATGGAGGGGGAAGAAGAGAGGGAAGAAGACAGACACCCTGAAGCTACGGTTATAGGAAATTTAATTCCATAACGTAGACATGGAGTGCTTCCATATCTTAAGGGGGGACGTCCTGTCACGTAGGTCTTTATATCATTAAATTACCTACATCTTCTTCCTATTCTCTCACCCTAATCCTTTTGTTTTATTATCTTTCCTTACTTGTTTTTCCTGTATTTTTTCGCATCACTCGTTGCGAAAAATATATTTCTTTCCCATCATCGTTTTTCTTTCTCATACTGACTAGTAACCTTATTGCATCAGATGTCAGTCGCGCAGATAGCTGTGAATATACGGTTCTCGCCAGACATACGTCTGCAGTTTTCCCGGTCAGAGCGCGGCCCGACCGGACTTCTGGCCCTGGGGTGTGAGAAATTCGTTTCGCAGGACATGAGCAGACTTTTGGTCTACCAGTTTCACCTGACAGTAACGTAGGTGCTAAAACTGCCAACCCGCTTTCGCCCAGAGCAGACGGTTGTCTGAGATTTGAAACTGACACGCGTACATCTTGGTCAGTAGGTGGCAGTTACGACATGTTAGGTGTTAAACGTATCGTTTAAGCCGGAAAGGGGAGAGCATTTCGTTCTACGAAATAATAGTTCATCCTTTGTCTGGTTTAAAATATTAACCTAGTTTGAAACTTTATTTTCATTCTTCTCAATAAATCGCAGTAGACAGGTGGTTCGCGAAGAGTAGAGCTGTATAAGCGAAGTTTCTTAGTTTGTTGCGACAATTTGTCGAACTTCTAGACTTCCATAAATATAAGCGTAAAAATTCTTAATTGTGCGATATCCTGTAGTGCTGTGTTTTGAGGTAAATATTATATAGTAGTTCTCTAGAATTTTGTGAAGTGATTAAGTGTTAAATCGCCGATTTAATTTTAAACTAGTTCTTTTGAACAGAGTGCTTAATCTATATAGTCTGTATTATTTTCTAGTGATGCGTTTCAGTGGAAAACAGAAATTATATTTCTTGCTTAAATTCAGTCGGCTAATAAAGAAATTTAATTTAACTTCTAAATAATCAGACGAGAGAATATATTTTAAAAACTAAACTTATAACGCTAGATACATCATTGAGTGTTGACGAAATACGTAGGTATTTTCTAATTCATGATGTTTGATTTATTTAATATAACTTATTTTACGGGAAGTTTTAAATATAAGTCAAGCTGTAGGCTTGCTATTAAAATGTAAGTTATATTGAGTACATATATGTAAATTATTTGATATGTGTTATTTCTTTTATATAGTGAAACGGTGGTACCCAACTTGCCAGCGTTTAGTAGTAAAGAGACATATTAGTGTGAAGCATAGACAGTTCCTATCTTTAACCACGTGGGGTTTTTTTGTTTCAAGTAACACTGGATCTGACAGTGCATATGCCATCAGAGAGAGACAGTAATAGCAATCCCACTAACGGTTTCTAAAGACTAGAAATATATATTGGGCTTTTGAGCCAGTTCATATTGCTCCACAAATTTAAATGTACATGCTGCCTGGCGGCGAAAATATTACAAGAAAAAACATTTAACATTCCGACAGAGATTGTGACTAGTATTGTGGTAACCAAATATAGTACCTGCCTGAAAGAAGACACCGATCTGACATTCCTTAAATCCTAGAATTCAAAGCTAATGACATTGTGCTCTGCTAACTTTCGTGCCTGGACAATATTTTATGTGACTTAATCAGACATTCGAAAAATTAGAACACCCAAGGAATCGTTCCCTGAGAGTTTAGTACGTCTTTTGGAACTGGGGATTTCTTGGTCAAGGACTGCATTTTCGGGTCTGTGTGAAGGTCCTAGAATTATTATGTTCCCAGAGGCAGCGAGCAAAGTTGTGAGTATATATGTGTGAGAAAGGCCATGGCTGAATAAATGAGAGAACACAGGTCAGAGTGTTATTTTACCGGGGTATTATTGTCACCCATTTGCTGTCTTAACTTTTTTTTTAATCTGCAGAATGTGTTACAAAGGCTAGAGTTTCTCTTTTTTCTTAGGCTAAATCAGATTATTCAACTCTGTCCATACATTTACGAGAAAGAAAGAAACCTCTTAGACTCAACCCTATGTATCTATAACTCTTTGAGCCATCATCTGTTCTCTTAACGGGGCTGTGGGCTAAACCTAGAGTAAGATTCTAACGGGCTATCATCCTTGTAGCATTTTTCTTGAATTCTAAGTCTATTTGTATATGTTTTTCCTTGATGTAATTTTTGGTGTTGTGAGAAATTTTGATATGATAATTAAAATATCTCTCTTGAACAAAAAAAAAATCAGTGCGTTGGTCAGCTCGATCCCAATTATCTGTATATCATTGTTATAGTTTTCCCACGTCTGTGTGTTTACCTGTCGTCACGTGTATGTGCGTGCCCGTGAGTAGATAGAGATATATTAATATATATATATATCTGTGTTTAGACTGTCTGACGCCTTTAAAAGCGGTCGTAGAAGATAGGTGAGAGAGCGAAGATTATCTCGATTATCAAAGACAGCCTCTATATCACATCCTATCATCTCACGTGGGAAATTCTATTGCTTTACTAATTCACACTGGGACTCTCACTCATTTCAAGCTATTCAGAAGGGACCAAACCCTAGTCTTAATACTCCTATCTAAAATCTACGACATCTGGCTGATATTATGAATCTTCTCTGGCTGGTTTTATTAATATCCTCTGTCTTGTATTATGAATGTCCTTTGGCTGGTATTATGAAGGTTCTGTGGCTGGTTGTATGAATATCCTGTGATTGATTTTATGAATGTCCTGTTATTTGTTTTATGATTGTCCTCTGGCTGGTGTTATGAATGTCCTGTGGCTGATTTTATGAATGTCCTTTGTGAAACTTTATGAATGTCATCTGATTAATTTTATGAATGTCTTTTGGTTAATGTTGTGAATGTCATTTGGTTAATGTTGTGAATGTCATTTGGTTAATGTTGTGAATGTCATTTGGTTAATGTTGTGAATGTCTTTTGGTTAATGTTGTGAATGTCATTTGGTTAATGTTGTGAATGTCATTTGGTTAATGTTGTGAATGTCTTTTGGTTAATGTTGTGAATGTCATTTGGTTAATGTTGTGAATGTCATTTGGTTAACGTTGTGAAGGTCATTTGGTTAATGTTGTGAATGTCATTTGGTTAATGTTGTGAATGTCATTTGGTTAATGTTCTATGAATGTCCTATGTTGTTGTTGTTGTTGTTGATTAACCAGGGTTGCTGAGCTCGTCGCTCTTTAGCAGTCAATGTCAAGCTGGAGAACCTGCATGTGTTGTGTAGCTGTTGAGTGGTGCTGTATAGAGGTTCTGTAGCTGTTGAGTGGTGCTGTATAGAGGTTCTGTAGCTGCTGAGTGGTGCTGTATAGAGGTTCTGTAGCTGTTGAGTGGTGCTGTATAGAGGTTCTGTAGCTGTTGAGTGGTGCTGTATAGAGGTTCTGTAGCTGTTGAGTGGTGCTGTATAGAGGTTCTGCAGCTGTTGAGGGGTGCCTTATAGAGGTTCTGCAGCTGTTGAGTGGTGCTGTATAGAGGTTTTGTAACTGTTGAGTGGTGCTGTATAGAGGTTCTGTAGCTGTTGAGTGGTGCTGTATAGAGGTTCTGTAACTGTTGAGTGGTGCTGTATAGAGGTTCTGTAACTGTTGAGTGGTGCTGTATAGAGGTTCTGTAGCTGTTGAATGGTGCTGTATAGAGGTTCTGTAGCTGTTGAGTGGTGCTGTATAGAGGTTCTGTAACTGTTGAGTGGTGCTATATAGAGGTTCTGTAGCTGTTGAGTGGTGCTGTATAGAGGTTCTGTAGCTGTTGAGTGGTGCTGTATAGAGGTTCTGTAGCTGTTGAGTGGTGCTGTATAGAGGTTCTGCAGCTGTTGAGGGGTGATGTATAGAGGTTCTGCAGCTGTTGAGTGGTGCTGTATAGAGGTTTTGTAACTGTTGAGTGGTGCTGTATAGAGGTTCTGTAGCTGTTGAGTGGTGCTGTATAGAGGTTCTGTAACTGTTGAGTGGTGCTGTATAGAGGTTCTGTAACTGTTGAGTGGTGCTGTATAGAGGTTCTGTAGCTGTTGAATGGTGCTGTATAGAGGTTCTGTAGCTGTTGAGTGGTGCTGTATAGAGGTTCTGTAACTGTTGAGTGGTGCTATATAGAGGTTCTGTAGCTGTTGAGTGGTGCTGTATAGAGGTTCTGTAGCTGTTGAGTGGTGCTGTATAGAGGTTCTGTAGCTGTTGAGTGGTGCTGTATAGAGGTTCTGTAACTGTTGAGTGGTGCTGTATAGAGTGTTTGTGATTGTTGGGGAGCCCGACAATAGCTGTCATCTCTCTGTGGAGGGTCCTGAACAAGTGAGCAGCACATGCTGAACTGTCTCATACGGATGGGTACAGCTGCGGCACTTAGGCTCATGTGTGAGGTTTAATTTGTTTAAGTGCTTGTTGAGTCTGGTGTGTTTTGTTCTTAGTTGGAAGACTGTACTCTGCTTCTTACGTCGTAGGTTATTACTGTTGTCAATTATGATGGGATGGGTCATTTCTTTATACGAGGCACGTCCAGTAGACCCTTTTGCCCATCGGACTTTAACCATTCCTCTTTGAAGTGGTTTTGGAGTATTCGTTAAACTGTCTGCATGTTTGCTGGAGTATTAGTCTGAACCATGCTTGCTCCTAGTTTTGCAAGTCTGTCTGCATTTTCGTTGCTTGGTATGTCTGTGTGCCCTTGTATCAACTGGCGAGTGACTCTTATGTCGTATTTTGTCAGCAGATTGTCAATTGTTTCGGCCAGCAGTATTATTTCTTTATTTTCAGTTTGGAGGTATTCTTCTAAAGCCTGAAGTGTTGATTTTGAATCAGTGAAGATTGTGATATCTGAGAGCATATAGATTTCGTGTTTGAATTGGCTGTTTATTGTTGTGAGGGTGGTGTTTATTGCTGTAATCTCTGCTTGGTAGTTAGTACAGAATTCTCCGCACGGTTCATATATTTCTAGTGTGCTGCCATTTGGGTATTTCACATACGCTCCTAGTCCAGCATTTATGGTGGCCTTGAATGCTGAGCCATCTGTGTATGCATGTATTTAAGTGCTAGGGTAACTGTCTATAGTCTCTAAAGTAGCTGTTTTAAGTATTGTTGGGTTCGTGTCTCTTGTTAGTGTGCTATCCATGAGTGTGGTTTTTATTACTGGAACTTTTAAGTCCTTTCCGGGATAAATGACTCGGTATTGCTCAATTATTTCTCGTGTCTGTTGGAGGTGGTGTTGTTCTGCTATAGTTGTTGGTATTTGTAGTGGTGTTTTTTGTTTTAGTCTGCTAATGAGCTTCCAGTTCTCAACCAGTTGTCTGTTTGGGTGGTCTTTTCTCATCATTCTATAGTGCTCTGGAGCTTCCAGAACAGCACGTTTACGTCGTAGATCCATAGGTTCTACGTTTGTATCAATTTCACAAGCAGCTGTTGGTGTGGTTCTCATTCCCTCACATGTGAACCTTAGAGCTTGGTTTTGGACTTTGTCCAACTCTGCTTGTGTGGTTTTGCTCATTGCCGACTGCAGCAATAGGTTTTTATCCATGACTGATCGGACATATCCCAGGTACAGCTGTCTAAGATTCCCTGTGTCTGCTCCCCAGCTAGTGCCTGCAAGATGTTTAACTAGGTTCAGGCGTCTACTGGCCTTATCTTTCATTTTGTGCATGAAGGTATTGAGGAGTAGCTGTCTGTCAAGCCACTCCCAAGTAAGCTGGATTTTCTTTTCTAGATAGTAGTTGTCCATCAAGTTTTAGTTGGTACACCTTCTTGCTTTCCTTAATGCTCCTGGTGAAATTTGTGTATTATACAGTTTTTTTTGTGTTAATTTTTAGTTTCCAGCGCCTGCAATACACGGCTCTATTGTGGCTAGGGCTCTGTATAGTTTTACTTGCGCCAGTTTTTTTTGTATTTTTCTTCTTCTCAAAAGAGCAAGTCATCTGCATACAGTGTTTTTGATACCTTCAAGAAGGAAGGAAGGTCATTTATAAAGATAAGGAAGAGGGTGCAACTTAGTGCTGACCCTTGCGGCAATACGTCCTCTAGTGTTTTCTGGGATGATTTAGCAACAACTTGTACGGTTGTTTGTATTGTTCTGTTACTTTAGGAAGGCTTTAATCAAGAGATAAATGTTTCCATGTATGCCCATTTTTGTCATTTTGGCGAAGAGCCTGTCACATAATTTTGGGTCCATCTCTTGTCCTCTCTGGTCGTATTCAGTTACATTTGTTGTGCGTACTGATTACGTGAAATTTCCGTTGTCGGCACATTTCTTTCTCTGCTATCAAGCAGATATTAGCTATTTTCTAATCAATTGTACACTCCCTTCGGTGATAATTCGTCATGTTTGCTTTATGCGTCTCGGCTTTGCTAAGATTAGGCACAGGTAAAAAAAAACCCAGATAGGCTGGTCAGTTTCGTATGGTGACCGAGCGTTGTGATTACCTAAGGCGAGCTGGGCGATAAAGCATCCGTCTGCGGACGTATTACAGACATGTACCTGGAAGACGGAATGTTGTATAATAGCTTCCGGCAGAATTATTTCGAAGATATTACTTGAGATAAAAGTAAGAAGTTATTTGTAATCACTGACAAGAATAGTACGGAAATCTCACTTCCATATTTGGAACACATGACCATTGCATTAACGCACATAAATTTCCAAATGGAAATATTTTAAATTACCCCACCAAAACACACAGGTTTTGAAACGATTGGAGGGCATTCGAAACGTAGGAAGAACAAAATTCCTGATTGGACCCTACTTAAATCGTAACAAAGTACTGCGAGGGGAGCGAAGTGTAATATAACCTGACACTTTAGTCTGTTTAGAGCACTGTGAAAATTCACCTCGCGCCAAGAAGACAACCAGACCTTGCCAGAGTTAAGAATAGCAGCAGATTTCATTTACCAGACCGGACCTTGTTTGAGCATCTTCAGGACTTACAGCCCAGGAAAACTTTACTATTTTAACACAGAAAGCCGGAATCTGAAGAAATTGTAACACAAAGTCAAAGTGGGAACTTATTGCTAAAATAACAACACCCCAGACCACGTGTAAGAGGCATCGTCAAGCTGCCTTAAACTATTTCTCTGAGCCAGCAGTCTGTGAGCCTAAAGATTTGCGTAAGTTGTAAATTTTAAATTCTATATTTTGCATTATTAACATATGAATTAATATGTATATATTGGCATGTGAACATTAATATGTGAAAATTGCTAGTGGATGTCCAAGTCATTTGAGGATGGCATCCTCAGCATATAGAATGATAATTTCATGAAGCACCACTGCCAGGGCTGGTGACTGCTTTATTGTGAGTTTCTTTTAGTGAACCAAAAGCAGAGGTAGTCACAAGTTCCACATGGAGCAGGGAGTGAGTGATGAAAGAAACGATGTACATAATCTATATTATTAACAATTTCAGGCAGTGTAGATGTAAATGTAAACATATTCAATCTATTTTGTTAACATTTTCAAACATGGTAGATGTAAAGGGAAACATATTCAATTTATATTATTAACCTTTTCAACCAATGTAAAGTTAAATATACATCTATTCAATTTACATGTAAAAAAATTGTCGCTCATTGGGATTAAAATTAATTCTCAGAGAGGGTAAAAGTTCTAATGGTGATGGGTTGGTGGAATGGGAAGAGAGCGATACATAAGTATGTGTCGGGAAACTCAAACTCAAGAGGGTATTTGTTCTCTCCTTTTGTGACACTAGTCGGTGGTACCAACTGAGGGTACTATCTCTGGAACAAGTGAGGGTATAAGTAACCTGATGTCGACGCTAGACACCATCATCAGACGGGTCGTAGAGACGGGGACCATCTTGGTAGTTACTCCGTGACACTTCTTGGAACGTGCTACAACTTTCAAACTTAACCACTGACGAGTGTGATCCAGTCATCTGTCTACAAAGAACTAAACTTCAGCTGGAGCAGAACAGACAAACTCATTGGCAGCTAAGTAGAAACATAAACGCTGCCAAGTGAACTATCCAATGTTTAACACCATAACATCACCCAGTGATGATAACTTTTTCTATAGAGAATTATTCATTTTATAACTGTTAAAACATAATTGATTATTAAATGTGTTACTTGTATAAAGACAAATCTAAAGTTGATTTAATCATTTTGAATGTACTACAACCGTATGTCTCAGCCCATTTCTTAAATACACTAAACAGAGCTATATATAATAATAACAGGAAATTTGCTGAATTAACTCAGCTGGGGCATGAACAAGCTGACGAATTATAAGAAAACCCTATCCTTCACAAAAGTTGAGGCAGATACTAGAGTTAACGAACGCTCAAACTCATGCAGCATTGTTCTAGCTTTCTGAATATCTTGTGAAAAGTCCTTTGAGGTAGAAGCATTTTTATCCTTCTATCTACACCTCTGCCAAGAGCAATCTTGTGCGAAGGTAGACACCTTTGAAGACCCATATTAGTTACTCTTGACTTTTGGCCACTGTTGGACCACTACTGCAGAACTAATGGGAGGCAACCCGTGACAGAGCCTCTGTCTCCATACTGTGTCGTATGCTTGCTGCAGATCAATGAATACAGCTGTTGTGTGCTTACACTCTTGGAAAGCATCTAAGGTTTTTTTTGCATAAAATGAAAGAGTTGGTCGTCTGTTCTGCAACCTTTTCTTAACCTTGCTTGACTATTATTAATGACTTTATTACTTTCCAGCCACCAGTAGAGCCTGTGATTAACCATTTTCTATGCTAGTTTTCCAATTGCTGAAGTCAGTGAGACTGGTCTGTAGCTTCTAGGTTCTTCAGCTGGCTTGTTTTTCCTTAGAATTGATTTGATATTTCCAGTCAGCCAAGCTTTAGGGAGTGTGCTTTCTTTCCATGTTCTGCTAATGAAGAGTATTAACTTTGCAACTGGGCCTAGGTTTAGTATCATTTCAATGGTAATGTTGTGTAGTCCTGGAGCTTTCTTGGTCTTTAATGTTTGTAGTGCGCTATTCATGTCGTAGATGGCGTACTCTGTTTCAAATAGTGGAATTCTTGTTGTAGCAGCTGTCTGTTCTGTTTTTGTTATGTTCTTAATTGTTTTGTCTAGCTGTTTTCTGGCATTTGTTTTGCTGACATTTGCATAGTATTTGTTACAATTTTCTGTCTTTTTCTTGTTGTTTGTTAAGATGTTTCCTCCAGTTCTTAGTGGTTTTGGGTTGCTCTTCTTTCCCTTTCCATCAAGACAGTGCAGGAGCTTCCATCCTTTGTACGCTTCATTCCAGGCTTTCACATGTTTTTGTCCATATTTCTTTCTTTGCTTTCTTAATTTGATATCTTACCTGTGTTTTAAGTTTGTTATAAATTATTTTGTTGACTCTTGTGGGTTCTTTTTCCACCTTTATTCTGGCTTGTCTGCGCTCTTTAACAATCTTTTCTAGATCTGGAGTCCAGAAATGGCGGAAACGTTTGTGGCTGCCTTTTGGTATTGTTATGTTCGCTATTTCAAGTATCGTCTTTATGATATTGTTGTATGTATTCTCTACTGCATCTAATATGTCAATGCTGCTGAATCTGCTATCTGAAAGTGTTGCATATGTTGTCCAGTTAGCCTTTTTGTAATTCCAGTAGGTCTTTCTCCTTTGTCTGGATTTATTCTGTCTGTCTAAACTAATTAGTATTGGCCTTTGGTCACTTCCAATATTTTCAAGGACTGTGTAAGTGCAAGTGTCTGCAATGTCAGCTGATACCATGGTAAGATCAGGTTTGCTAGCTGTGCCTGAAGCTCTGTGCAAAAGTGTGGGTTCTTACCTTGTGTTCTGTTGTAGGATCGGGTTTGAATGTGCTATGGTATATTTCATGAATGTCCTTTGGTTAATTTTATGAATGTCCTGTGCTGGATTTTGTGAATGTCCTCTGGTTATTCTTATTCATAATCGATATCATTACACTCCGGGCTAACCCATAGGTGCTTATTCTTCCTCAACAAATATTGAAGGGTATGAATGTTGACTGTTACTGTAGCTCCCTGGTTGTGTGCACGCCTGAATTATCTTCTCAAACGACAATGTCTGCTAGTTTTATGTTTGTTATGTTTGATACCAAACTCCAGCAATCTTGTTGATTCATCGATTACAGTGTTGGTCTCTAATAGTCGATCATTTATTTTCCTTAGCATCTCGCCCTATCTATATACAGTGTTCCCACTTTGGGTGCTCTCGAGGCTAGTCTCAATATTACCTATACCTTGTAGCGCTATGGCAGCTTGTGTACCGTGACAACCCCCAGAGCTATGCCAGTGGGAGTTTTACTCCAAGTAGGTTCAGCCAAGCTGGACTGGTCTGCGCGGGTAGGGGTCAGACAAAAGCTGGTACCCTGGTCGTCCAGGTTGGGGGTTTTAGCGCAGGGCCGACACCCCTGTCTATGGAAAAAAATAACACATGTTACGGAAACGGCCACAAATGGAAAAACGTTGATGCGGGTCGGACATCCGGAGTCTCAGGCTCGTATGACTGTCAGTGGTGAAAGCCGAAAGGAAGCCATTGGCGTGAAAATGAATGCCCCAACCGCTAAACACGAAACTAGAATTGGATTTTGGAACGTCAGAACTATGAATGAAGCAGGAAAGCTGAGATAGATCACAGCAGAGATGATGAACTACAAATTACATATCCCGGGAATAAGCGAGAGCAGATGGACAGGGACGGGGAAAATAAAAACAGCTACATAGGAAACAGTACTTTACTCTGGTAGAGAGGATGGTCAGCACAACCAAGGTGTAGCCATTATCCCGAAGAAAGGAATGGAAAGGTCTTTACTGGAATGGAAACCCACCAACAACAGACTGATATGAACAAGACTGAGAGGGAGATTCACCAACACCACAATTATACAATGCTATGCACCAATAAACGACAGCGATGAAGAGGTCAAGGATGAGTTCTATCAACAGGTACAAACGGAAATGGAAACTGCACCCAGGTATTATCTTATTATAGTAATGGGAGACATCAATGCGAAAGTTGGAACACACAATAATTATAACGAAAGAGTAATGGGGAAATGCGGCAGTGGAACAGTAAATGAGAATGGGGACAAATTAATAAGCTTCTGCAGTATTAACAACCTGGTCATTGGAGGAACACTTTTTCCACACAAGGAAGTGCACAAGTTAACATGGGAATCACCAAACGGACGAGACAGAAACCAGATAGATCACATAATGATCAATGGCAGATGAAGACATGCACTACAAGACGTGAAAGTAAGAAGAGGCGCAGATGTGGGAAGTGATCATCACCTAGTAGTAGCAAGACTGAAAGTGAAACTCAGAGCTGCTGGACCAGTTGCAGTCAAACAGAAAAGATATAACATCACGAAACTTAAGGACCCCCTCACCAGAAAAGCTTTAGTGGTTGACCTAAAGAGACGATATCAGATTGCCAAAAGCCAGGAAAAAACATAGACCGTTGATGTCGACCAGAAATTCAACACCATCTCAACAATATACAAGAAAAGCAGCGAGTCATGCTTGGGATTCCAGGAAAGAAAGAGCCAAGTTTGGATAACACCAGAAACGATAAACACAATAGCGAAGAGAAAGGAAGTGAAAAGAAAGAAAACAGAAGCTATTTCCCAGGTTAAAGGAAATATATAGCGAAAGTACAGTCAGCTGGACAAGGAAGTAAAACGTCACCCACATGTCAACAAAAGGACATTTTTGGATGACCTTGCAAGACAGGCACAGAAGAGGCAGCACTGAGAAATGAACAAAGCACGGTTTATGAAATAACTAATACTATCAGTGGAAAACGAAGTGCAAACAATATTCCGTTAGTTAGAGTCAAGCAAGGAAATCTCATCACCACAGCACAGGGGCAGGAAACAAGATAGGCAGAGCACTTCAGAGAAACACTGAATAAGGAACCACCAGAGACTCAGCTGAATGTTCCTTAGGCTGAATGTGACCTAGACGTAAATACAGACATTTCATGAAGAGAAGAAATCATCACTGCTATCAAAGGGTTAAAAAATGGAAATGTGCCTGGTCAAGACAATCTAAATGCTCAGTTATTCAAGGCAGACCCTGAACTAGCAGCAGAACTATTAGAACCACTATTTGCACAAGTCTGGGAAATTGAGACAACACCAACAGAGTGGAGTAAAGGAATAATTGTTACATTGCCCAAGAAGGGCGACCTTGCAGACTGCAACATTACTCTCCTCTCAGTTCCCAGTAAAATACTAGGCAGGATAATCATCCAGAGAATTTCAAAAGCAGTTGACCATAAACTGAGGAAAGAACAGAAGATGTGCAGATCATATATTTACCATCAGGAACATTATAGAGCAGTGCTCAGAATGGCAGAGACAGCTGTACATTAACTTTGTTGATTTTGAAAAGGCTTTTGACAGCATACACAGGGACAGCCTCTGGACAATACGGAGGGCTTATGGAATTCCCAGCTGCATTGTTTCCATCATACACAACCTCTATTCTAACTTTAGATGCAATGTTGGATTGAATAATCTAACTTTAGAAGTGAAAACAGAAGTACGACAGGGATGCCCCTTATCAAGAACATTATTTTTGACAGCCATAGATTGGGTGATGCGCCAGACAACAGAGGAATTAGATGGAATACGTTTTCTACACTGGAAGACCTGGAGTACGCAGATGACATTGCACTACTCGCACACACACATCAGCACATCCAAGAAAAAACCGATAGACTGAATAAGTATAGCCAGCAGGTTGGTCTGAACATCAATGTGAAGAAGAGGTCATGACACTCAATGTGGGCAGTCTTGAGCTAATAATAATAATGAACCAGAAGTTAGAACTTACCTAGGATGCACAGTAACACCTGAAGGCGGAACAAGCAAGGACATTAACAACAGAATGAATAAAGCGAGAACAGCCTTTGCTAGTCTCAACAACATTTGGAATCCTTCCAGAACAGCACAAACACCAAATTAAGACTGTATGAGAGCTGTGTACTTTCTGTGTTTCTTTATGGTGCGGAATGCTGGAGAGTAACAGAGAAGGAAATGCAGAAACTGTCCTTCTTCCACACAATCTGCCTAATCAAAATTCTTCGAATCTTTTGACCGAATACCATCAGCAAACAAGAATTACTTATTCGGAGTAACCAGGAGGACATGCACATCATCATAGCTGGCAGACGCTGGAGCTTGGGTTGGCCACGTCCTCAAAAGGGACCCTGATACTATTACAAGAACAGCTATGCTATGGACCCCCGAAGGAAAGCGAAAGAGAGGCCGATCAAAAACAACTTGGCGGAGAACTGTGGAGGCCGAGATGCAAAGAATGAACCAGAGTTGGGGCACTGTTTTTAAGGATGGCCGCCGACCGAACAAAGTGGAGTCAATTTGTTGCTGCCCTACAAGACGCCACTAGGCGTGATGGCCACTAACTGCTTTGACGGTTGGCGACTATGGATCAAAGAAGAAGAAGAGGCTAGTCTGTCAGCTCTCTAATTGTTGTGTACCCCTGCATGACCATGACAGTAGTTCCACATCAACAAAACAATTAAAGTAACTCGTAGAAAAAAACTAGGATGCATTGACATATGACAGACATATTCACAACTTGACACATGGCGGTAGTCACAAGTCGACATATGATAATATTCACATTTTGCTATCTGACAGTATTAACAAGTTGGCACATAGCCGCGGTAGCATAGTGGTTAGTGCACTGGCTTCCTAGCTCAGTAGTCTATGGTTCGATCCCCAGATGAGGTGGGATTTTTTTAGGCCACAAACGGCTCCTGGGTCGACCCAGCCCCAAGTGGGTACCAGAGCAACTCTGGGAAGGTTAAGGCGGCCGACGTGATGCTGACCACATCACCCCTAGTGTGCCGACGGTCAAGAAAATATGGGCCTAACACCATATTCCCAATATGCCTCAATGGGCGTGTAACGGGTTCCTTTACCTTTTTTACATAGCCTTATTCACAAGTTGACATTTGACTTTATTCACAATTTGACATCTGGCAGTATTCACAAGTTGACATTTGACAGTATTCACAAATTTATACTTATGTCACGGAATTTACTCCCCTTGCTTTGCTGTGATGGTCCAACAGTGGCCAAACTTCAAATTATCTACTGTGGGTCTTCAAAGGTGTCTACCTTTCGCTGAAGCTGTATTTCGCAGGGTGTGCTGTCAGATTTTCAACCAGAGAGTACACAACAAAGTGGATTGGCCTTGAAGTTGGAATTGCGATGGGATGTACCATCTCTCCGATACTATTCGTGATGGCTATGCAGGTAATCCTCAATGCGGCTGAAGGAATGGCGATAGGCCCAAAGCTCGGTGGAATGTGTCACATGCCACCGCTCAAAGCATTCATGGATGACACAACAATTCTGACATCAGATGAACATCAGGCCCGGAGGATGTTAGAACGCCTGGATGAACTAGTCAGCGGGTGCAGAATGAGCTTCAAACGCAAGAAGTCGAGAAGCCTATCAGTCAGGAAAGGGAAGATAGCAGAGGTCATATTCGCGGTTTCCACCCAAAGAATCCCTACTGTCATTGAGGAACCTGTTAAAAGTCTTGGCAGGGTGTACGATGCCTCATTAAAAGAATCAAAGGCAGTGCAACAGACAATAGAAATAGCAAACAGAGGGCTACAGATCATAGACCAAAGCAGACTCCTAGGAAAGTTCAAACTGTGGTGCATCCAGTTCATGTTGATACCGAAGTTGCTGTGGCCACTGCTTATATATGAAATAAGCACAAGTACAGTGGAAGCCATAGAGCAGGAGGTCAACAAGTTCATGAGAAAATGGCTAGGGGTACCACCAGGTCTGTCAAATGTAGCACTGTACTGCAAAAAGTCAAAACTTCTGCTTCCTTTCAAGTCAGTTGTTGAAGAGTACAAAGTTGGAAAGGCAAGGCTTGCAATGATGCTACGCGAGTCAGCTGATGACGTGGTTAAGTCCATTCAGCCCACACTGAAAACGGGAAGGAAGTGGAAAGTGGAAGAAGCTGTTGATGTTGCCCAAGAGTCACTCAAACTGAGGGAGGTAATCGGATACACTCAGACGAATAGACGGGGATTTGGTCATGGAGACATCCGCTGGTGGCCCAAAGCATCAAGCAGGGAGTGCAGAGACATGGTAGTTCAGGAGATACGAGGAGCTGAGAATGATAAGAGGTTGCAAAAAGCAGTGCAGCAGGTCCAACACGGCCAATGGACTACATGGGAAGGAGCCCTGCAGAGGTCCTTGACATGGAATGATATATGGCATATGGCACCTCTTAGGCTCAGCTTCGTTGTCAGATCACTGTATGACCTGCTACCGTCGGCCACCAACCTTGTGAAATGGGGAAATTCGGATGATGAGCAGTGCCCCCTGTGCCAGGGGAGGCAGACACTTGAACACGTGCTCTCAGCGTGTAAGGTGTCATTAGGGCAAGGGCGATACACTTGGCGCTATAACAAAGTGCTAAATGAGCTTGCTGCGACAATAGATCTGGCAAGGATGAAGGCGAATAGCAAACCCAGGCCGAGCACCGCAAATAAATACTTTCTGAGGGCAGGAAAGTCAGCACACCCCAAACCGAGTAAACCTGGTAGCAGTTTACCATCTCTTCTTGACTGTGCAAACGACTGGGAGATGGCGGTAGACCTACCTGGACGAGGGGCATATCCAGAGAGTATCCGAAAATCGCGGAGACGACCGGATATAGTGCTTCATTCTTCAGCAACGCTTCAGGTCATACTGATTGAACTGACCGTGCCATTTGAATCCAGATTAGACGAGCAACATTCGTTCAAAGCGGCCAAGTATAGTGATCTGGCCGCGGATCTGAGACACGATGGGTTCACCGCAAGGGTCATGGCTGTTGAAGTGGGCGCAAGAGGGCTTGTGGCTGCATCAGTGTATGATCTATTGAAACTGTTGGGGCTGAGGGGACAGTCGAGAACAAGGGCACTGAAGAGGCTTAGTTAAACTGCCGAAAAGGCATCAGGCTGGCTGTGGAACAACCGCAATGGGCAATGGAGATCGTGACAATAAACACTGCGGTACAGAAAACACCAATATGCTGAGTTTTGTGGTGGACTAGTGAACGGGCTGTGACTCAGGGGCGACAGGCGGTGTATACTATAAGGGGTGTCAGTATCAAAAGTCCGGTGAGGAACGCGCAGTGGCTTGACTCGTTGACTTCGCGATGGTGTCTCAGTGTGTGCGACGGAACGAACGGAATAATTTGTCTTCTCTTTGTTACTTTCACAATTGCCTCCACGGCTGGCGGAGTTGTAGATTTTAAAGTTGCTACCATAAATGAAATGGGTTCATTTTCGATACAAAACAACAGGAAGCTGAGACGCTTGGGAGTCATGACCCAAGTGGGCCCGCCCCCTTAGAGTGTAAAGGAGTATATAGGTCCGAAACACTTGTCGGACGAGGGGACTCCATCTGATGATCAGATTGCTTCCTGTTGTATCGCTCTGTAAAGAGTTTCCTATCATTGGCAGAGATGTGAATTGAAGAATGGTGCTTCGATTCTAGGGTGCCTCATAGGAATTTACAGAAATTAAGTACTATGGCTGATAGGATCCAGGCCGTGTAAACTTTTTATCTTTCTTAACGTTTTATGAGAAAGAATTTTGCTCGTTCTAATGAGCCCCCAACTGATTTATTACTTAAATACATGTTTTAGATATTTAAAATGGCTGAGACATACGGGTGCAGTTCACTCAATATGACTAAATCAATTATTAATGTGTATATTTACAGATAACAAATTTAATAATTAATTATCGTTAATAAATGTAAAATAAATAAGGGTGGGGTCAATTTAAATAGAGTTTTTAAAATTTCCTCACAGGTAATGGTCCAATTTGAAAAGTTGTTTAACAGAGATTTCACTTGGCAACTCTGAATGGGTACTTAGCTCCCAGTAAGATATCGGTTTATTTCTGCTCCAGCCGATGCTTGTTCTTAGCAGGTTATGGGCTAATTCACTCTCGTCACTTGTCAAGTCTGATGGCCGCAACACGTCCCTCGTAGTATCGTGGGGTAATTGCGAAGATTGTCCAGCGTCTATTAAGACTCGTCTGCTGTAGGTGTCTAGCTTTGACTGCAGGCCTCTTATACCACTCACTTGTTCCACAGATATCCCCACCAATTGGTCCACAGACTAGTATCATGAAATAAGGGAGAAACAAATACCCTCCTGAGTATTTGGTTTCCTGACACGAAAATCAGGTGTGTCCCCTTTTCATCTCACCATCTCATCTGCCTCAGAACTTTACCCCCTCTGAGCATTTACGTTAACCCCAGTGAGCGGAAAACATCCATTTTATTTATATTGAACATGTTTACATTTACATATGCACTGGTCTAGAAGGTTAATATAATAAGTATGTACATCAGCTCTATCATCAACCACTCCCTGCTTCATCTGGAACTTGGGACTACCTCTGGTTTTGGTTATCTTTGAGAAACCCGCATAAAGCAGCAACCAGCTCTTGCAATGGTGGTTCATGAAATATGATGAGGTTGCCAGTTTCGTATGACTTAGATATCCACTAGCAATTTCCACATGTTAATAAATGCAAAATATAGAATTATAAAGCGTACAACTCACCCCAAACATTTTTTGGGGCAATTCAGACTTCTAGCTCAGTGAAATAGTTTCGGCAACTTGATTAAGATGCCTTTTACACGTAGTTTGGGGTGCTACTTTACAATAGACCCCAACTATGACTTAGTGTTCAGGTTCCTAGGATTACGGGCTTTCCGTATCAATAAAGGTAGAGTTGTCATTGTGTAAATCCACGTAATACTCAAACACGTTTTCCGGTCCTTTAAAATAGAATACTAATCCTATTCCTAACCTGGCATGTCTGGCTGTCTTCTTGACGAGTTGAAATTCACAGTGCGGTAAACTCACAAGGCGCTAAATTATAAGACAACATTTGGCCCACATCCACATTGCAACTATATGACAAGGCACCAATCAGAAATGTTGAATTTTTACATCTCAAATGCCAAGCCAATAACATGCGATATGCGTATATTTCCCCTTCTCTCACATAAAATTCCGTCGTAATAAACGCAAAAATAAATGTGTTGTTTACAAGTCACCAAATAGTGTATGCCAGCTTCCGTCTATTATCGATCATGTTTACACTCACGACTACATAATTTCTCACAGGTAATCTCTTTCAAGATTGATAATTATTCTCCGACCCGTCTTGTCCAGGAATGGTTATCTCATTTACCCGGTCTCTCCTACACATGGTCTGCTCGTAAATGTGTTACAACATTTCACTCCACAGATTCAGGTGTCAATATGTGTTCAACCAAAAGCGATTGATTGCCCTAATCAGCAAAAGATGGTCGCTGAAGTCCCAACTTGACAAGAATTGAGGGAAGGGAGTGTAAATAATAATTAAGTACAAAACATTGAGACGTAGCGCATTAATGTTGGCGATAAACATGAATGCTGGGAAAAGAGAACGGACAATTATGTCACAACCTAAAAGTATTCACAAGTTGACATCTGACAGTATTCACAAGCTGACATCTGACAGTATTCACAAGCTGACATCTGACAGTATTCACAAGCTGACATCTGACAGTATTCACAAGGTAATATCTGGCAGTATTCACAAGGTAATATCTGGCAGTATTCACAAGGTAATATCTGGCAGTATTCACAAGAGCACATCTGAAAGTATTCCAACGGGAGGAAACCGTTGACAAACGAGAAAAGACTTAGAAGTTGGAATCTCTCACAAGTTTCAGCTGTTGTGCAAGCCGTTATATCTCCATCGGCCATAGTCATTTTAATTTTCTTCGGCCTCTAGTCTGTTATCATCTCACACACAGACCAGCCTTCATTGTTGTGCTTTTTCTCTCATTTTCCCCTCATTCTCTCTCACTTTCTCGTCTATATGGATAGATAGATAGATAGATAGATAGATAGATAGATAGATAGATAGATAGATAGATAGATAGATAGATAGATAGATAGATAGATAGATAGATAGATAGATAGATAGATAGATAGATAGATAGATAGATAGATAGATAGATAGATAGATAGATAGATAGATAGATAGATAGATAGATAGATAGATAGATAGATAGATAGATAGATAGATGTCCAAGATTTGGATCTCATGAGAATGTGTCCCAAACGTTTTGGTTTGTCAAGTGACAGCTCTAACAAAATTCACAGGAAATCTTAGACCGTAAAATCAGGGAAACGATTTGTGGACAAGTTCACATTTTAAACACATTTGTAGTGTCCCCTAGAGGAGATGACGTCACAAAGAAAGATTTCCGGTTTCGGGTTTGAAGGCTGGAGGTGTCTGACACTAGACTAGTTTGGGTTTTAATGGTGCTCCAATGAAGTCACAGACATATGGTATAGACACACATATATGTACCTATTTCAACATATATATATATATATGCTCTGGCGTGATGCTACAGTTTTTGAACGTTTTAAAGACACCAGTGATTCTTAGTCCTCATGGACACTGACAATTATTTCCTCATTTAATCCATTAAGAAGTGAACTGAATGAACTTACACAAACTTTCCAGGATTTAGAATATTATATCATTAGGCTAATGAGTGATTTTAGGTCCTCTCAAAATACTAATTACATTGATTTATTCATAGCTACCAGATTTGAAGTGCACATGCTTAGGAGAACGCTTACAGATCTCATGATACGATTTCAGAAAATTAGACAAGCCAATCGCACTAGGCGATCCATACTTCCTTTTATAGGAGATGCGCTAGATTACCTTTTTGGTACTGTTGCTGACTCTAATTATGGCGACTTACAACATGCCAAACAAGACTTAGCTACAAATCAGGAGAAGACAAAACATGTCATTGGAAAAAGCCTAACTGTCACGAACGGTTTATAGAATGAATGTCAGTACTCATGCTCCGGTGGGAACTAGATATGTTTATGTAAGTTGTGAGTTGAAGTGAGTGAATGTTAAGTTTGCTTGCGGGCATGAATGCATTAGTAGCAGTAAGCGTTAATGTCGAGTTCACGGGCATGGCTGAGTTGTTGTGAACGAAGTGGTGGTGAAGACTGGTCAGGTGTGAAAAGGGTCATGGGTAAAAAGATCATTCGAGACAGAGATTAGAGCGAGGAGAGATTACGTGGAGAGTGAAGGCGAAATGGTTGAAGAAAAATAGGAAATATATTAAGATATTGTGAAATTCGTTCCATGAGATGCTGTTCTAATTATGCACATCATACGTTGTGCTTTTCTTATGTGATGATTTATGGCCAAAGCGGCAGTCTGCCTGTGTTATTGTGTTATACTCAAGTTTGTGACATAAAGTCGTCGGATATCGTATTTACGTGTTGGAGTTTAGTGAATTAACAATTTGCTGTGAAAAACGAGCCATGTTTGTCGCTCCATGTGTATGTAATACATATTTGTCAATGTGTACACTCAACAAGCACTTGACACTAACTATTGATAATAGCACACAAAATGCTATCGCATCGAATAGGATTAGAATAAACGACTTGAGATCAGTGATGATGCACTTAACGAATTTTACTGAAATTGCTGTAACTAGACTGGTAAACCAGACTTATGCAATTGATAAATTTCTCTCCACCTATCTCACATTGCAGAATTTTTTACGCAAGGCCACTGATCTGCTTACACATGCCACGAATACTTTGACTTCCCTTGAGTCACACATAGACATGTTAAAGATCCACAGATTACCACCCTCCGACCTACAGTCCATCTTTGACCAACTCTCCGTTTTACTTCCCCCTACTCTTCGACCACCAGATATTCCTCCACAGCCCCTTTTCTCTTACTACGAATCTCTCACAGTGGATGCGATCCTGACGCATACCGATCTAGTTATCTTAGTTCGTATTCCCCTCATCATTGTTGATGACGTGTACGACTTATATCGCGTTCACTCTATCCCCACACCTTTTCCTTTACACATATCTTCTACGACTGATGCTGAGAAGCACCCATTAGCAACATACGATTCTCAAACCCATGCACTCGCTATCAACAAGACACGAACATACTTTGCTATTGTATCGAAAGACAACTTTGAGAAATGTATTGATATGCCACTTTTATTTTGTGCACTAGATCGCCCATTTTATGATGCACGTACGCATCGCTCATGTATAATTGCATTGTTTGAAAATGATGTTGAGAAAACACAAATGTTAAGTACAAGAACTGTTACTTTCACACACATGTCCCCCATCATTTATCGAATGAGTCTCCACTCATGGCTTTTTACGCTTTTCAAACCTATCACATTCTCCAAAAGGTGCCTCCAAAATAATACTTCTATTTACTCTTCAATCCAGCTCAAACCTCCCTTTCATTTACTCAGCCTTCCTCCCACTTGTTCCGTTACCGATAATTCTTTTAGACTTGATGCGCCCTTCCAGGCCTCTTCAGTCTTACGTAAGGACATACCTTCAGAGAATGCATCGATAGCCTTCAGTCACTCTTCCTCAATGGTCTAGAAGCCTCTTCTTGCCTTCCTCCATCCAGAGACCACGTTTGTCCTTCCTCCAGCACTACAACCATTAGACACCATTGATATGTCCTCCTTGATTAATAAACTAGATACCATTCACACTCCAGCCACCATGATAAGACAAACGAGATTGTATGGTTTGGCAATATTTATTAGCATTGTTATTATAACCATACTGATTTGTCTGATATATAAGTACAAAGTTTATAGACGAATACTTTGTAGGAAACAGAGTACTGTTAACGCTACTGCTGATGGTGAAAACCAGATGAGTCCTCCTGATATCACCCAGAAAAGTGTTACTGAGAACTTCCCCATGACTACATTTACACCCCTCCCCATCACATCACCTACCTTCTTGTACCCCCCGCTCACGCCACCTTGACATGCCTGTAGTAGAACATACTCATCGCAGTAACACTGCATTGCACAGTAGCGATGCCCATATAGAGCCCATGTAGTTGGGACAGACAAGAATATTTCGCGGAGTGCGATATAAAATTGTTATGATGTCATACCCTCATGAATAACATTGTTATGTGCAAGTTGACACGCATTTGGACTGACAGCACTTCAATTATTAGAAATCCCTTCCAATGACTAATCACTACAGTTTTGACTTTTATTGTTTATCCATTAACCATGCAACTGTTTTGTAAGGTTGAGAACAAAACCTTGTACATTTCACAATTGCCAATTTTCTAGAGAAGAAAAGGTTGTTCAGACATACACTTTTTGACAAAAAGAAATGACAGTGCTGGTGCATCCAAGACTTTCATCAGTCGCGCACAATTCACTGATCACATTCTTCTCCACATACATTACCACTCACTTGTTTCAGTGGAACAGTGTTACATTGTTGACTCTGATAGCTACATATTTTGTGAAAGTCAAATTTATGTTAGAACAATTTATTACAAAAGATGGTATTACTCTGTACGTCTTTATGCCTGACAATGAGCTGTTAATGGCACTAGACGTTTAAAGACAGCAAATGTCTTCTGACAAACCACTGACCTCAGTAACAGAAGAGACGTCGCATTGTAATTATGTATAATAGCTCGTCATAATGTTTGAGGTTCATTGAACCCTATTGCGTTTTGAGTTCAGTATTGGCACTAAGATGCCAGAGTGTGGTAAAGTGGGATGTTATAAATATTTATAGGGGACTTAGTGTACTGACTGAGATCAGCTGTGAAGGTATCTGTATCTAATAAGGGTAGTGTGTTACAGATGACCTTACTTGCTGCCACATATTTATACCTCAGTCAGAATTATTCTGGAATATTGTGATGACTACGTTGAATGTCTAGGGTATGTATATGATGAAGTGTAAGTCACAACAACAACAGACAGATAAACAATTTAATTTATTCCACCACACGTGACAACACTGTGACACTCACACACATTTAACACTCTATAAGACTATTCTTAAATGAGGCACTGGTAAATTTTCAAATATAAATATGTATTAATTACTGTCACTAATATATATGTGTCCTGATTCAAATACAAAGTGAACCAGGAATCACAATCAATTTTAATTACAAGTTATATGTACAGAATTTATCAATATGAATCTTGTAGTGACATATTTTATTAAGATTATCCTATGTGTGTCAGTTGTGTAGTAGTAATATGAGGTAATACTGGTTTTGTTTTTTTCAAGCTATGTTGTTATTTGTCATCATGACTTCAAGTGTTTGTTTCTGTTGGAACTAGTATTGGAGATGTTCTCAGTTCCGTTCATTAAAACAATTTATTTCCCCTCGTATTTTTATACAATGTCAGTTTAAGATGGGGTTACATAATGTTGAGCTCAGCTGGCCACATATTCTTATCTTTCGTGATGTCGGCAGGAAAAGACTCCTCTGCTCGATTTCTCCCCTGTGTTCTGGAGACACCTCACTGTTTGCTATATGGACCAAGGAGTATGCTGTCCGCCTCTGGATTCAGCAAAGCTCTGACCAGGTACTGCTTCAATAACTTTTGGACCACGGTCCCACAATTCATGGAAATAATACAGAATTACGTTGACTGGCACTGAATATAACACAATTTCGATCTGCCGATGTCCCAGGCTTTTATTTAGAAAAATATGCACTGGCGCTCAACGCACTGATTCTGTAGTAAGTTTATTTGCAAATGTGGTGTTGACCTGACGCCTCTAATTGACTATATTGGCAGGTCTAACCAATCATGCCATGTTTACACAGCTTTTCAAAAAAGTACTCCTACTCACGTTTCCCCTAACAACAAAGAAGTAGTATTTATAGTCCGACTAATCGTGTTTAGCCTTACATTTATTTTCCGCCAATCAAATAGGAGGTAACATGTCAGCCTATTTCCCGTACAATGGTGGGGTGAAAATCTGCCACTGAGCGATTCTGATTTGGGTGTTGTCTGACATCCCTCACTATTTCTTTTGGCTATAATTTGGTAATTCCTAGACTATTTGCGTAACGTTTAACATATTTTTTGTCAGCAAGTCCTAAGGAACCCAAATATACAAATTTAAAGGAGCTAAGTGGCTGCGTTCAAAATATGCACTTTCTTCTACCTCCTGTTTACTTCGAAAACGATGTGGTGTCTGGGTACTGTAATGTTTTCAAACGTAAACCAGTATAATGTCATATTTCCTAATAAGCGTTTTTCAGGATTTTAAAACCTAACTCTGGTATGGGTAGTGTTTTTATCACTGTCGATTTGAAAAAAGCTAGTGCATGTGGCCTTACACGCGTGATGGCAGCAATTGTGTATCGCGCGACGCGTGTTTAGTGTTGCATGTGTCCCTGCTTTCAGCCCTCCCTTCTTTCTATCTTTAGTCCATCTGTCTTTCGTTTTAGGTAACGTAGTGTATAAAAAGACATGAATGGAATTTTAAATCTAGGTCAACCTGCGTATCTCAAGGTTTTTCTTAGAAATGCAGCACATGTTTTATCGTAGAAGGCGGGTATTGAAGCAGTAGGCTTTTACTATCAACGTGAAACGTTACAATTTGCAGACGAAGTAGAAAACAAGGGGGATTTCGAGTACAGTCATTGTGACAGCACTGTTCTTTACCATTCTTCTTTCCTTTTATTAAATTTATTTGTTAGGCTTTACATTTACGTTTTAATTTATATATGTGGATTAGAATTTCTCACGACAAATCCTCCCCACTTAAAACAGACGTTATATGTCAGTCTATAATTCTATATACACATAGAGAAATTTATTATTATTCCTGGGGTTTAGGGTGATTCTCATCACACGGATGGCGGCTTAAAAAATCCGCTCCCAGATTTGTTTTTCCACTTATATACTCTATGCTAAACTCAAATGGCTGCATCAATAAAGACCAACGGAGTAATCTCGAGTTCTCATGCCTAGCCTGTGCTAGAAACGACAAAGGTTTGTGATCCGTTTGCAACTTAAATGCCTTCCCATACAGATAAATATTGAATTTCTTTATCGCCCATATTACTGCAAGACATTCTTTTTCGCTAGTTGAGTACTTGGTTTCAGCTTTATTCAACTTTCTGCTAGCATATGCCACTGGGCTTAATTCCCCATCCAATGCATCTGATCTCTGTAGCAGAGTTGCACCTAACCCAATATTACTGGCATCCGTCCTTACAATGAATTCTTGACTTAAGTCAGGTAATTTCAAAATAGGTTTGCTTGTGAGCTTTTCCTTCAATTCCTGGTAAGCCATTTCACATTGTGGTGTCCATGTAATTCGATCTGGATTTCCCTTACGTGTCAAATCAGTTAACGGTGCACATATGGAATTAAAGTTTTTGATATACTTTTGGTAGAAACCACATAATGAGACAAAGGATCTCACGTCTTTCTTGGTTTGTGGTCTCGGGGCTTTCTTTAGTTTCTCTAAATTCTTTGGGTCAGGGGTCATGTTTCCCTGATAAACTGTGTGTCCCAAGAATTCCAATTCTTTACATCCAACGCAACATTTGGTTGGTCGGGCTGTTAAATTCGCTTCCCTAAGTCGATTAAACAGCATGTTCAGAGAGTCAATGTGTTCCTCAAATGTTTCTGTTGCTATAAGGATATCATCCATGAAATTTGTGATACATGGATTATTCAGAGGGTCCAATAATTTTCTCATCATTCTAGAGAAGACACTAGGCGCATTCTTCAATCCAAATGGCAATCTATTAAACTCATAGTGTCCTTCTGAGGTACTAAAAGCTAGGTATGGTCTAACCTCAGGCTTTACTGGAATCTGATAGTATCCTTTACTCAGATCCACTTTTGAGAAATATTTAGCTTTATTTAGTCTGGCAAACAGCTGATTTGTATCCGGCAATGGATCCACCTGTCCTTCTGTAATAGCATTCAGTCTCCTGTAATCTATACAGAGTCTATGTTCTCCAGAGGGCTTCCTTAAGAGTACAACACCGGAACTATACGAAGATTCACTGTGTGAAATAATTCCTTCCTTCAACAAATAGTCTATCTCTTCCTTCAAAGCTTTCTCCTTAGCAAAAGGAATCGAATATGGTTTCATACAGACAGGTGTGGGGTCTATCAGTTTCATATCATATTCCAATAAGTTTGTATGCCCTGGTCGGTCTGTTAACACCTCTGCATGATTATCTAGAACCTGTTGCACTCTCTCTTTCTGAGTTTTCGTTAAATGTGTACTGATTTTCACCTGTGCCGCTGTCTCACAGGGGTGTAATGGATATTCAAATGATGAAAGTGGTTCCTTTTTCATCTCCATGGCGATGGACAAGGTCAACAAGTGTGTCTCTTCCTGATGTTCTCTTTCCAAATATTTCTTCAGGAGATTCACATGATAGATTTTTTCTTTCCCCTTCTTATCTATCTTATAATTTGTTCTAGACACCTTCTCTAGAACTGTATATGGACCTTGCCATCCAATTTGTAACTTATTCTGACTACCGGGTAGAAAGAAGCAGTACCTTCTCTCCCACAGCCAAATCTCTGTCTTTCGCCTTCCTGTTATAATAGGCAGCATGTTTCTTCCTGGCTTGTTTCAAATTTTCATTGGCAAGTTTCCAGCCAGTTTTTAAACGAGTGGTCAGCTCATTCACATATTGGTATGAGGATGTAATATTTTCCTCTGCCTTTTCATCAGTCCACGTTCTTAACAGAGCTTCGAGTGGACCTTTATTGGCCTTCCAAACAATAATGTTGCCGGGGCCATACCGGTTGAACTATGGGGTACCTCCCGATAAGCAAAGAGGGCGGCGTGCAGGTACTGGTCCCATGTATCTGGTTTTTCGTGTGCCAACTTTCTCAGGATCGACATCAACGTGCCATTAAATCTTTCCACTTGGCCGTTCCCTTGGGGATGGTACACACTACAATGGAAGTGTTTGGCCTGGAAGATCCTGAAAACTTCTTCAGTTAGTTTCCCCTTGAACTGAGAGCCATTATCAGTCAAGATTTGATTGGGAAAGCCTAACCTTGTGAAAATTGTGAGCAATGCCTCTGCCACATGTTTAGAATCAATCGATGACAGGGCTACCGCCTCTCCCCACATAGAACAAGTGTCCACCAGAGTCAGAATGTAGCTGTTCCTTCTCTTGGTTCGGGTGAGAGGTCCCACAAGATCCACGGCAACTCTCTCAAAGGGTGTTCCCACTATGGGCATTTCCCCCAGAGTTGCTGGTGCAGTCCAATGTTTAGGTGCTACTCGTTGGCACTCTGGACAGGATTTTACATATCGTTTGATATCTTCAGTTATTCCTGGCCAGAAATAGTGACAAGCTATACGCTGTCCTGTTGCGCTGATCCCCATATGACCACTGAAGGGAATCGCATGCCCTAGTTCCAACACTTTAGTCCTATATGAAGTGGGAAGGACCAGCTGTCCGTGACCATTGGATTCAGATCCAGCCTTCCTATATATCAGCTTGTTCTTCATATAAAACTCTCCCTTGCCTGGAGGTGTATGAGATTTGGGCAACTTCTTGAAACACGGCTTGAGTGTTTTGTCCTCAGCCTGTGCCTTCCTCATCTCATCTGGATGAGTATTTATTGGATTATCCTCCTCCTTTTTAGACTGTGATCTGGTCTGCACTGTTGCCAATATCACAGGTCTCTTGGGATTCCCCAAGAAGACATATCTACACCCCAATATCAGAGGGTAGATTGGCTCATTTATCACTGCTGCTTTTATGATTCCTTCCACATATCGCGTTTTCACCTTTATCCGGGCGACGGGAAGTGTCATGGTAGCTACATCCTTGGTTGCAGTTTGAATCTCCACTGTTTCTGTGGTGTATTGATCGGCCTGCACCAGGTGAGAACTCACAACGGAATCGTAATCTAAACCGGTATCATATAAACACCTTATAGTGACACCATTACAGATGACATCTTCACACACTGGGGGGTGGTATGGTTCCTGTAGTTCTGCAGGTTTGACCTTTTTTTCCTTTTTCCCAGATGTCATAGCAGCACAATGAGGAGGTTTCCTTCTACAATGGTCAGTGTCATGATTGTTCATCTTACAATTTTTACACCACCTTTTTCCTTGGTTGAAAGATTTTCTTTCATCATATTTCCTTTCATCGAATTGTGGGGTTTTATTTTTATTGTCATACCGTGGCCTATCAAACTGGTGCTTACCTTTGTTTTGATCCCTAGGATCAAATTTATTAAAGTTCTGTGGTGCCCTAAAGTTATCCACCTGTTTCTTTTTATTACCTGTTACCTCTGCTTGAGCTGCTTGATACCTTTCAGCAACATTTAGCAACTCACCCAGCCTCTCTGCACCTTGTTCCATGAGAAACTTTCTCAGGTCTGGAGCCATGGACTCTCTTAATTGTTCTATAAGGACCATTTCCTTAAGATCTTGGGTTTTCCCCAGAGAAGTCCATTTCTCCAAGTATGTCTCTATTCGTGCAGAGAACTGGTGATAGGTTTCACCTGACAGTAGTTTAGCATTCCTAAATTTTTTCCTATAAAATTCTGCGTTCTTTTCATATCTTAACAAAAGAGCCTGCTTTAGCATGTCATAATTTTCCTGATCACCTCTGCTCATTTTGGCAAAAACTTCATAAGCTGCCCCACGAAGTCCTTGAGATAACTTTAAGCTCCACCTTTCTCTCTCTAACCCATATGTGGTAGCTAATAGTTCATATCTATTTAGATAGCTCTCAATATCATCGTCTTTCTCAACAAAATGATCTAAATGAAAATTCATAGCTGAGGTTGAGGCTCCCTGACTAGCAGTGGCATCAGAGGTAAAGGGACTGGCACCATTTTCAGGAGCATGGCCTTGAAACTCAAACTCCCTTAGTCGTAACTCATGTTCCCTTTGTAATCTCTTTTCCTCCTTTTCTGCTTCCCTTTCTGCAGCTAATCTCTTTTCTTCTCTTTCTGCAGCCTGTCTTCTTTCCTCGGCTTCCAATGCTTTAGCCTCTTTGTCAGCCTCAATCTGCAACCTCTTAGCCTCAGCCTCAATCTGCAACCTCTTAGCCTCAGCCTCAATCTGCAACCTCTTAGCCTCAGCCTCAGCCTCAAATTGCAGCCTCTTAGTCTCAGCCTCTAACCTTCTTTCGGCCTCTTTTTCTAATCTTCTTTCTTCCCGTTCAATATATTTGTCACATTCAGCAGTGACATAAGAAATCATAATTTGCCCGTCCATTCCTAACTCTTTCGCAGTCTGTACAGCAGCAGATCGAAATTTTGCCAAGTCGACCATTGTCTATCATGCAAATGTAACAATTCAATCTATCAATATTTATCTAAGGACACTACAGGCACTGAGAGCTCAACCTTATTTATTTTCACCCAAGGATACTTTTTTTATTTTTATTATTCCCTGAAGTGAATTAACCCCAATATTTTTAATAGGGAAAGATTCAAAATCCCGAGAGCGAGACCCCAATATATGTGGTAAAGTGGGATGTTATAAATATTTATAGGGGACTTAGTGTACTGACTGAGATCAGCTGTGAAGGTATCTGTATCTAATAAGGGTAGTGTGTTACAGATGACCTTACTTGCTGCCACATATTTATACCTCAGTCAGAATTATTCTGGAATATTGTGATGACTACGTTGAATGTCTAGGGTATGTATATGATGAAGTGTAAGTCACAACAACAACAGACAGATAAACAATTTAATTTATTCCACCACACGTGACAACACTGTGACACTCACACACATTTAACACTCTATAAGACTATTCTTAAATGAGGCACTGGTAAATTTTCAAATATAAATATGTATTAATTACTGTCACTAATATATATGTGTCCTGATTCAAATACAAAGTGAACCAGGAATCACAATCAATTTTAATTACAAGTTATATGTACAGAATTTATCAATATGAATCTTGTAGTGACATATTTTATTAAGATTATCCTATGTGTGTCAGTTGTGTAGTAGTAATATGAGGTAATACTGGTTTTGTTTTTTTCAAGCTATGTTGTTATTTGTCATCATGACTTCAAGTGTTTCTGTTGGAACTAGTATTGGAGATGTTCTCAGTTCCGTTCATTAAAACAATTTATTTCCCCTCGTATTTTTATACAATGTCAGTTTAAGATGGGGTTACATAATGTTGAGCTCAGCTGGCCACATAGTCTTATCTTTCGTGATGTCGGCAGGAAAAGACTCCTCTGCTCGATTTCTCCCCTGTGTTCTGGAGACACCTCACTGTTTGCTATATGGACCAAGGAGTATGCTGTCCGCCTCTGGATTCAGCAAAGCTCTGACCAGGTGCTGCTTCAATAACTTTTGGACCACGGTCCCACAATTCATGGAAATAATACAGAATTACGTTGACTGGCACTGAATATAACACAATTTCGATCTGCCGATGTCCCAGGCTTTTATTTAGAAAAATATGCACTGGCGCTCAACGCACTGATTCTGTAGTAAGTTTATTTGCAAATGTGGTGTTGATCTGACGCCTCTAATTGACTATATTGGCAGGTCTAACCAATCATGCCATGTTTACACAGCTTTTCAAAAAAGTACTCCTACTCACGTTTCCCCTAACAACAAAGAAGTAGTATTTATAGTCCGACTAATCGTGTTTAGCCTTACATTTATTTTCCGCCAATCAAATAGGAGGTAACATGTCAGCCTATTTCCCGTACAATGGTGGGGTGAAAATCTGCCACTGAGCGATTCTGATTTGGGTGTTGTCTGACATCCCTCACTATTTCTTTCGGCTATAATTTGGTAATTCCTAGACTATTTGCGTAACGTTTAACATATTTTTTGTCAGCAAGTCCTAAGGAACCCAAATATACAAATTTAAAGGAGCTAAGTGGCTGCGTTCAAAATATGCACTTTCTTCTACCTCCTGTTTACTTCGAAAACGATGTGGTGTCTGGGTACTGTAATGTTTTCAAACGTAAACCAGTATAATGTCATATTTCCTAATAAGCGTTTTTCAGGATTTTAAAACCTAACTCTGGTATGGGTAGTGTTTTTATCACTGTCGATTTGAAAAAAGCTAGTGCATGTGGCCTTACACGCGTGATGGCAGCAATTGTGTATCGCGCGACGCGTGTTTAGTGTTGCATGTGTCCCTGCTTTCAGCCCTCCCTTCTTTCTATCTTTAGTCCATCTGTCTTTCGTTTTAGGTAACGTAGTGTATAAAAAGACATGAATGGAATTTTAAATCTAGGTCAACCTGCGTATCTCAAGGTTTTTCTTAGAAATGCAGCACATGTTTTATCGTAGAAGGCGGGTATTGAAGCAGTAGGCTTTTACTATCAACGTGAAACGTTACAATTTGCAGACGCAGGAGAAAACAAGGGGGATTTCGAGTACAGTCATTGTGACAGCACAGTTCTTTACCATTCTTCTTTCCTTTTATTAAATTTATTTGTTAGGCTTTACATTTACGTTTTAATTTATATATGTGGATTAGAATTTCTCACGACACAGAGTTAAGTTCAATTTGAATCAAATTGTACTAACATTTGAGAATTTTTGATGTTATGGACATTGTCATGAAATATTTGGTAATATTGTTCTTAACGCCCCACATTTGTGAATTTTTTTGATGTTATAGACATTGTCATGAAACATGTTGTAGGAGCCTCTACTATTTGGTTATAACACATAAATTTTTTTTGGGATGATAGCATGTACTTAGACAAGTACACAACCGAGAGCCCTCGATTTACGAATTTTTTCGAATAGTGAATTTTAGGGATTTGGATATATATTTTTGATAGAACGCAAATGTCTCCTTACAGGATACATTTGTGTAGCCTCGGGATCTATGTCACCCGAAGGCCTACTACTGATACCATAGCATCATTCGTGCTAATAGTTATCAGTTAGATTGGGAAGAACAGTTACGATGCTTTATTGAAATAAAGACTCGAGTTACGCTAGTATCAGATTGAAACGGAAACTAGTCGAAACTAGGTTAAATAGCGACTCAACGCTATCTTTTGGCGGGAGTTGCTTAGCAACCGATGACGTAAATCGGAATAGCCGAGACCCTCCATCGGCAAGCATATGACACCCAATAAAATAAATAAAGAAGTATTAGATTAACAAACCAAAAGGTGGTAAAAGCGCGCACCACGCTGCGATGGCAGATTTCGCATATCCGAAATCAGTTGATCTACAGAAGTC
The DNA here is from genome assembly GCA_024509875.1 of Oreohelix idahoensis. Taxonomy (NCBI): domain Eukaryota; kingdom Metazoa; phylum Mollusca; class Gastropoda; order Stylommatophora; family Oreohelicidae; genus Oreohelix; species Oreohelix idahoensis. Next base: position 965,644 of record JAMPIV010008747.1, read on the forward strand.
AGTTTGTACGGACGTAGACATGGTCCATCTAACTGCTGGTCTTGAAGTTATCAAGATATCAACTCTGTGTGAAGCAGATAATTTTTATAAATTTGGGAATTCATATTACCCGTAAGTACAGCTTCGTGTGACTTTTTCATTTTTCAGAATAAAACCTAGTTTGGCCAGAAATGCCTAAATGTCGGGAGAACGAGCTGAACTTATAAGAAATGAAACGCAGCTCTTAAATGTCAAATTAGCTCAAATCATAAAAAAGGTAGAGGCTCAACTGTCATTTACTCCTGAGTCGGATAAATCTAAGAAGCAAACGAAAAGAAACTAAGCAAAAAATACTTACCACAACTTGGATACAAATACAGGGAGAAATAATAAATAACCACAAAGACGCATTTTTATGAGGATTTGTGAATGCATGCAAAAGACTTTCGTTTGGATTGTATATACAAGATAATAAACTGTTTTACTGGATCCCTGGAGACTTTCTTAACTACCTCCTGTTGAAGGTTTTACAGTAAATAGTGAACATAGAGTATGCTAATAAAAGTCACAAAACATTAAACACCACAGAGGAATTCTGGAACGAACTTGGGTACGAACATCATCAAGAATAACTATCTCTGGCAGTACACCAGTATCTTGACTTGAGTGATACAATAAACAAACACACAAGAAACTTGAACATATATGCCTTATACTTGAATCAACATACACACCCCACCGTAACATCTGCCTGAATGCCTGCCATCCTATCTATCTATCTATCTATCTATCTATCTATCTATCTATCTATCTATCTATCTATCTATCTATCTATGTGTCTGTCTGTCTGTCTATCCGCCTGTCTGTCAGTCTACTTACCTACCTACCTACCTGCCTGCCTACCTATCTATCTATCCATCTATCTATCTATCTATCTATCTATCTATCTGTCCGTCTGTCTGTCTTTCTGCCTGCCTGTGTATCTGCCTGCCTGCCTGTCTGTCTGCCTGCCTGTCTGCCTGCATATCTATCTTTCTATTGTCTTTATCTTTTTCTGCAATCTAGCGTCTCTCTCTCTCTCTCTCTCTCTCTCTCTCTCTCTCTCTCTCTCTCTTTCTCTTTGATCTGTAATTAAAATGTCACTAACTTGTTCTCCCTCTTTAACAAAACACACACAAACACACACGCACATACACACGCACACACACGCACACGCACACTTCACATAGGTGCGCACCTGTAAATATCCACGCACAGATTTCCGGACCAACGTACAAAAATACGGATATACACAAACTTCATACTGACTTAAATAAACATTGGGACCACCAGACCAGTCCGCTGAGAGGATATAGACTTCACAAACTTAATGAACCCACATTTTGTTGCTGTAGGCCAGACGTGCCAATCCTGGTCGCCAACTTTGTGACGTTGGTAATATAGTATCGCAATGTACCCGTCCTTTATCGTCTCGTGTTGTTAGTTTTAGTTATAAACATCGACTTCTTTTGAGTTTTTGTTGTAAACATTACTAGATATAACAGACCAAATGTACACAGTAGACATAATTAGATATAACTGACCAAGTGTACACAGTAGACATAACTAGATAGAACTGACCAAGTGTACATAGTAGACATAACTAGATAGAACTGATCAAGTGTACACAGTAGACATAACTAGATAGAACTGACCAAGTGTACACAGTAGTCAGAACTAAATATAACTGACCAAGTTTACACAGTAGTCATAACCAATAGAACTTACCAAGTTTACACAGCAGACATAATTTGATAGAACTGACCACGTGTTCATGGTAGACATAACTAGATAGAACTGACCAAGTGTACACAGTAGACATAACAAAATATAACTGACCAATGTACACAGTGGATATGACTGGATAGAACTGACCATGTGTATACAGTAGGCATAACCAAATAGAACTGACCAAGTGAGCGCAGTGGACATAACCAAATAGAACTGACCAAGTGTACACAGTAGACATAACTAGATAGAGCTGACCAAATGTACACAGTAGACATAACCAGATAGAACTGACCAAGTGTACACAGTGGATATAACTAGATAGAACTGACGAATGTACACAGTAGACATAACCAGATAGAACTGACCACAAGTTCTAACTGTATACATGTTTATATCTTTGTTATTTTGATCCGCGAGTTCGGAAACAGCGACATGGCATTGTCCTCAAAAGTTAATGGCAAATATCTTCACGACATTTTGAGTGGACAACGCAGACATGGCGCACTGGAATCGCCCACAAAAGGCAACAGAAGGCATCTGGTAATCCCATCTAGAACATTCCACAGCCTTATCTCCGCTTGACGTTGGTGATTTGCACGAGCTTTGGTTTCCATGGTCACCGTTGTCAACAGAGAGATGGAGAGGCCAAATCAAGTGAAATGTTTCCATCAATTTTTGGCCTGGAGAGCTGTTATCACCTGGCTCTGCGTCTTTATATCCACACTTGCCAGGGAGAAATAATAACACAACTGTTAGATCACGTGACTGTGGATACTTTAGCCTCTTATCGCCATCTCCAGGGAGATCAGCACATACCACTTTTGTCGCTGGGCGGGGAGAGAAGGTTGCCTAGAAGATGTTGATCAAACTCTAATAAGGGGAAGCAAGCAAGAAAGTGATGAGTTTGGAAAGAGTTGATAATAGATCATTTCTGTAACGACTTTTCTCGCCCCCCCCCCCCCTTCTTTCCCCCTCCCCCGAACTAATGTTGTCTATCAAGGAGCGTCCGATTTGCAGAGTGGTTAGAACTCGTGCTAATAGCGGCTAAGTTAACCTGGATTCAGAGTTCGAAATCTGGTAACGTTATGTTCCAGTCGACCCAACTGTAAACGCACACCTGACTCTGCTCTTCAGTTAAGAAAGGCAAATCTAGTCACTCCATCTTAAAAGCTGAACCAAGTATAGTAACATCTCTAACACTTGTCTCACCTACGTCAGTATCTGCTATGGTACTGTTTATCAAAGTCAAAGATGTGAATAATTTGAAAGGGAAGGGTGAACAGAAAGATACCAACATAGGCAAAGTGTAGACAGTGTTCACACAGATAGAGTGTAGACAGAGTTGACATAGATAGAGTGTAGACAGTGTTGACATAGATAGAGTGTTGAAAGTGTCCACATATATAGAGTGTAGATAGTGTTCACACAGATAGAGTGTAGACAGTGTTCACATGGGTATAGTGTAGACAGTGTACACATATACAAAGTGTAGATAGTGTTCACACAGATAAAGTGTAGACAGTGTTCACATATACAAAATGTAGACAGTGTTCACACAGATAGAGTGTAGATAGTGTTCATATATACAAAGTATAGATAGTGTTCACATAGATAAAGTGTAGGTATAGTTCATATAGATAAAGTGTAAACAGTGCTCATATAGATAAAATATTGACAGTGTGCACATAGGCAAAGAAGTGTAGAGTGTTCACATAGATAAAGTGTAGACAGTGTTCACATAGATAAAATTTAGAGAGTTTTCACAAAGATAAAATGTAAACAATATTCAAATAGACATTGTTCACATAGATAAAGTGTAGATATTGTTTACATAGGAAAAGTGTATACAGTGTTCACGTCGATAAAATGTAGACAGGGTTCACAAAAATATAGTGTGGACAATTTTTGCATAGATAAAGTGTAGAAAGTGTTAACATAGACAAAATGTAGACAGTATTCACATAAATAAAGCGTAGACGACGTTCAGAAAGATAAAGTGTAGAGGAAAGTGTTCACTTCGAAAACATATATACTGAAGCACATTAAAAACGCACCACTATTATATATACTGATGCCGAGAAGCTGGAAAAAAAAAGGTGTGGGAATGGATTTTCCCCGTGTTGGTCATGAGGTAGAGAGCGAATGGCTGCTGGAATGGAAAGTGCATGATTCAACCCACGGGTTTGTGTACAGACTACATGAAAACAATGAAAGTTACACGTGCAACACGATTCCCAACAGCTATGACCCTGAAAATGTGTTCGCGTTGTGGCAGTATACTCGGTATAAAAAGGCCGTTGAGACAAAACACCCAGTATATGTGCTTGAAATGCCACGATTATCTGATGATAGGAAACTCTTTACAGAGCGATACAACAGGAAGCAATCTGATCATCAGAAGAGGGCCACCCGTCCGACAAGTGTTTCGGCCCGATATACTCCTTTACACTCTAAGGGGAGCGGGCCCACTTGGGTCATGACTCCCAAGTGTCTCAGCCTCCTGTTGTCTTGTATCGAAAATGAACCCATTCCACTTATGGTAGCCGCTTTAATCCACAACTCCGCCAGCCGTGGAGGCAATTGTGAAAGTAACAAAGAGAAGACAAATTATTCCATTCGTTCCGTCGCACACACTGAGACACCATCGCGAAGCCGACGCCACTGCGCGTTCGCCACTGAAATTCTGACACTGACACCTCTATACTATACACCGCCTGTCGCCTCTCAGCCACAGCCCTTTCACTAGTACACCAAAAACTCAGCGTATTGTGGACTTAGAAAACTTCCTGGTGTCTTCTGTACCGCAGCGTTTATTGTCACGATTTCCATTGCCCATTGCAGTTGTTCCACAGCCAGCCTGATGCCTTTTCGGCAGTTTCACTAAGCCTCTTCAGTGCCCTTGTTCTCGACTGTCCCCTCAGCCCCAGCAGTTTCAATAGATCATACACTGATGCAGCCACAAGCCCTCTTGCGCCCACTTCAACAGCCATGACCCTTGCAGTGAACCCATCGTGTCTCATATCCGCGGCCAGATCACTATACTTGGCCGCTTTGAACAAATGTTGCTCGTCTAATCTGGATTCAAATGGCACGGTCAGTTCAATCAGTATGACCTGAAGCGTTGCTGAAGAATGAAGCACTATATCCGGTCGTCTCCGCGATTTTCTGATACTCTCTGGACATGCCCCTCGTCCAGGTAGGTCTACCGCAATCTCCCAGTCGTTTGCACAGTCAAGAAGAGATGGTAAACTGCTACCAGGTTTAATCGGTTTGGGGTGTGCTGACTTTCCTGCCTGTGGTAAAGTGGGATGTTATAAATATTTATAGGGGACTTAGTGTACTGACTGAGATCAGCTGTGAAGGTATCTGTATCTAATAAGTGTGGTGTATTACAGATGACCTTACTTGCTACCATATTTATGCCTCAGTCAGAATTATTCTGGAATATTGTGATGACTACGTTAAATGTCTAGGGTTATGAAAATGATGAAGTGTAAGTCACAACAACAACAGACAGATAAACAATTTAATTTATTCTACAACACTTTACAACACTGTGACACTCACACACATATAACACTCTATAAGACTATCTTAAATGAGTCAAGTGATTAAGTTTAATAATATATGTATTAATTCTTGTCAATAATGGATATCCTGATTCAACTACACAGTGAACCAGGAATCACAATCAAATGTAATTACAAGTATTATTTACACAGTTTATATATATGAACTTTGTATTGACATAGTTTATTATTATTATTCTATGTGTGTAATTTGTGCAGTAGTAATATGAGGTAATACTGGTTGTGTTCAAGCTTGGTTGTTGTTTTTCATCATGACTTCAAGTGTTTGATTATCGGGAAAATAGTATTGGGAAACTTTCACAGTTCCAGTCATTTGAACCAATTAATTGTCCCTCTGTGGTTAACACAATGTCAATTTTTGAGGGGGCACATAATGTTGAGCTACTCTGGCCACAGAAGCTCAACTTTCGTGATGGCGGCAGGAAAAGACTCCTCTGCTCGATTGCTTCACTGTGTTCTGGAGACACCTCACTGGTCACTATCTGGACCAAGGAGTATGCTGTCAGCCTCTGGATTCAGCAAAACTCAGACCAGGTGCTGCTTCAATAACTTAGGACCACAGTCCCACAATTCATGGAAATAATACACAGATACGTTGACTGGCGATGAATAATGGCACAAATTCCGATCTGCCTCTGTCCCAGACTTTTATTTAGAAAAATATGATCTGGCTCTCAACTCACTGTTTCTTAGTAAGTTTATTTTAAAGTGTGGCACTGACCTGACGCTCCTAATTGACTATATTGGCGGGTCTAACCAATCGGGCCATGTCTACCCAGCTTTTCAAAAAAAGTACCCTTACTACCGTTTCCCTAACAACAAAGAATTAGTATTTATAGCCCGACTAATCGTGTTTAGCCTTACATTTACTTCCCGCCAATCAAATAGGAGGTAACATGTTGACCTATTTCCCGTACAATGGTGGTTTCAAAACCTGCCACTGCGCAATTCTGATTTTGGTGTTGTCTGACAGCACCACCATTTTATTTTGGCTATAACCTGTTAATTCCTAGACTATTTGCGTAACGTTTAACATATTCTTTGTCAGCAAGTCCTAAGGAACCCAATTATATAAATTTAAGGGAGCTAGGTGGCTGCGTTCAAAATGTGCATTTTCTTCTACCTCCTGTTCACTTCGATACGATGTGGTGTCTGGGTACTGTCAGGCTTTCAAACGTAAACCAGTATAATGTCATGTTTCCGAATAAGAATTTTTCAGGTTTTTAAACCTAACTCTCGTATGGGTAGTGTTTTTTATCACTGTCTATCTGAAAAAAGTTAGTGCCTCATGCCTTTCGCGTGTTGGGGGTGGCATTAATATTGTATCGCGCGACTGTGGTAGTATTGCATGCGTTCCTCAGGGCATTTCTCTCTCTCTCTCTCTCTTCCTAAGTCCATCTGTCTTTCCGTTAGGCAGTGTATAAAATAAAATTAATGTTAGTATTAATTTAGGTCATTAATCAGCTTGCGTATCTCAAGGTTTTCTTAGAAATACAGTACACGTTTTATTGTTTTGTGGAAACGCGCGTATGCTGCTGTAGGCTTTACTATCAAACGTGAAAGCGTGAGAATATGCAGACGAAACAGAAAAAGGGGGATCTCGAGTACAGTCATTGTGACAGCACTGTTCTTTACCATTCTTCTTTTCCTTTTATTGAATTTATGTGTTAGGCTTTACATTTACCTTTTAATTTATATATGTGGATTTAGAATGTTTCACGACAAATTCTCCCCTCTTAAAACAGACGTTATATGTCAGTCTATAATTCTATATACACATAGAGAAATTTATTATTATTTCTGGGGCTTACGGTGATTCTCATCACACGGATGGCGGCTTAAAAAATCCGCTCCCAGATTTTTCTTTCCAGATATATACTCTATGCAAAACTCAAATGGCTGCATCAGTAATGACCAACGGAGTAATCTAGAATTTTCATGTCTAGCCTGCGCTAGAAACGACAAGGGTTTGTGATCCGTTTGCAACTTAAATGCCTTCCCATACAGATAAATATTGAATTTCTTTATCGCCCATATTACTGCAAGACATTCTTTTTCGCTAGTTGAGTAATTGGTTTCAGCTTTATTCAACTTTCTGCTAGCATATGCCACTGGGCTTAATTCCCCATCCAATGCATCTGATTTCTGTAGCAGTGTTGCACCTAACCCAATATTACTGGCATCCGTCCTTACAATGAATTCTTGACTTAAGTCAGGTAATTTCAAAATAGGTTTGCTTGTGAGCTTTTCCTTCAATTCCTGGTAAGCCAATTCACATTGTGGTGTCCATGTAATTCGATCTGGATTTCCTTTACGTGTCAAATCAGTTAACGGTGCACATATGGAATTAAAGTTTTTGATATACTTTTGGTAGAAACCACATAATGAGACAAAGGATCTCACGTCTTTCTTGGTTTGTGGTCTCGGGGCTTTCTTTAGTTTCTCTAAATTCTTGGGGTCAGGGGTCATGTTTCCCTGATAAACTGTGTGTCCCAAGAATTCTAATTCTTTACATCCAACGCAACATTTGGTTGGTCGGGCTGTTAAATTCGCTTCTCTAAGTCGATTAAACAGCATGTTCAGAGAGTCAATGTGTTCCTCAAATGTTTCTGTTGCTATAAGGATATCATCCATGAAATTTGTGATGCATGGGTTATTCAGAGGATCCAACAATTTTCTCATCATTCTAGAGAAGACACTAGGCGCATTCTTCAATCCAAATGGCAATCTGTTAAACTCATAGTGTCCCTCTGAGGTACTAAAAGCTAGGTATGGTCTAACCTCAGGCTTTACTGGAATCTGATAGTATCCTTTACTCAGATCCACTTTTGAGAAATATTTAGCTTTATTTAGCCTGGCAAACAACTGATTTGTATCCGGCAATGGATCCACCTGTCCTTCTGTAATAGCATTCAGTCTCCTGTAATCTATACAGAGTCTATGTTCTCCAGAGGGTTTCCTTAAGAGCACCACACTGGAACTATACGAAGATTCACTGTGTGAAATAATTCCTTCCTTCAACAAATAGTCTATCTCTTCCTTCAAAGCTTTCTCCTTAGCAAAAGGAATCGAATAGGGTTTCATACAGACAGGTGTGGGGTCTATCAGTTTCATATCATATTCCAATAAGTTTGTATGCCCCGGTCGGTCTGTTAACACCTCTGTATGATTATCTAGAACCTGTTGCACTCTCTCTTTCTGATTTTCCGTTAAATGTGTACTGATTTTCACCTGTGCCGCTGTCTCACAGGGGTGTAATGGATATTCAAATGATGAAAGTGGTTCCTTTTTCATCTCCATTGCAATGGACAAGGTCAACAAGTGTGTCTCTTCCTGATTTTCTCTTTCCAAATATTTCTTCAGGAGATTCACATGATAGATTTTTTCTTTCCCCTTCTTATCTATCTTATAATTTGTTCTAGACACCTTCTCTAGAACTGTATATGGACCTTGCCATCCAATTTGTAACTTATTCTGACTACCGGGGAGAAGAAGCAGTACCTTCTCTCCCACAGCCAAATCTCTGTCTTTAGCCTTCCTGTTGAAATAGGCAGCATGTTTCTTCCTGGCTTGTCTCAAATTTTCATTGGCAAGTTTCCAGCCAGTTTTTAAACGAGTGGTCAGCTCATTCACATATTGGTATGAGGATGTAATATTTTTCCTCTGCCTTTTCATCAGTCCACGTTCTTAACAGCGCTACATATGGACCTTTAATTTTGTGGACCTATTTGTCCATGCACCGGTATGGTCTCTTCCACTCGAAGCGCTATAGTGATGATTTTTCTTCCCAGAATTATCATGCACAAAACGACCGCTACCAATTCTTCTCTTGGGGCTTTCTCCCCACTTAGAATTCTTGATGAGAGATTTCCTCTCTACATCCTCTTCCTCCAGTTTGTTTAAGTCCGATTGAGGGATTTTCGGCTTATCCTGGGGTAAGACATCTTTTTGCACTCTCTGCATAGTGGCCATTGTAAAACAGTTAATTGAAGCTTGTCCGTGAAAAGGGGCTTCCCATTCCATTTGGTCCACTTTATTTAATTTATTTTTCTTGGTATTGTCAGGCCTAAGTTTGCCCCGTGGCGTGTCCAGGTCCTGATCAATGTTCCCACTTGTGGGTGTTCCCTCATGTGCTATGCTACACCTTTCTACAAAATTCTCAATGTCCCACCTTGCCTTGGGCCAATAATAATTGTGAGCCACCTTTTGTATGATGGTACCAATTTTCTCATGGTCCCCATCTGGTTTCACATGTAGGCTCCTTATTAAGTCTGCCCTATATGCCTTTGGAAGAACCAACTGTCCGTGACCATTGGATCTAGTTCCGGCCTTCCTGTAAATCAACTTGTTTTTCATGTAAAAATCTCCCTTGCCTGGAGTTGTATGACAAGTTGACAATTTCCTGAAACAAGGCTTGAGGGTCTTATCCCCAGCCTGTGCCTTCCTCATCTCTTCTGGAGTGGTATCTATCAGAATATCCTCCTCCTTTCTTGAGGTCGACCTGACCTGAAGGGTGGCCATATACACAGGTTTCCTTCTACAACGGTCAGTGTCATGATTGTCCATCTGACAATTTTTACACCACCTCCTTCCTTGGTTGAAAGATTTTCTTTCATCATATTTCCTTTCATCGAATTGTGGGGTTTTATTTTTATTGTCATACCGTGGCCTATCAAACGGGTGCTTACCTTTGTTTTGATCTCTAGGATCAAATTTATTAAAGTTCTGTGGTGCTTTAAAATTATCTACCTGTTTCTTTTTATTACCTGATACCTCTGCCTGAGCTGCTTGATACCTTTCAGCAACATTTAGTAACTCACCCAGCCTCTCTGCACCTTGTTCCATGAGAAACTTTCTCAGGTCTGGAGCCATGGACTCTCTTAATTGTTCTATAAGGACCATTTCCTTAAGATCTTGGGTTTTCCCCAGAGAAGTCCATTTCTCCAAGTATGTCTCTAACCGTGCAGAGAACTGGTGATAGGTTTCACCTGACAGTAGTTTAGCATTCCTAAATTTTTTCCTATAAAATTCTGCGTTCTTTTCATATCTTAACAAAAGAGCCTGCTTTAGCATGTCATAATTTTCTTGATCACCTCTGCTCATTTTGGCAAAAACTTCATAAGCTGCCCCACGAAGCCCTTGAGATAACTTTAAGCTCCACCTTTCTCTCTCTAACCCATACGTGGTAGCTAATAGTTCATATCTATTTAGATAGCTCTCAATATCATCGTCTTTCTCAACAAAATGATCTAAATGAAAGTTCATAGCTGAGGTTGAGGCTCCCTGACTAGCAGTAGCATCGGAGGCAAAGGGACTGGCACCATTTTCAGGAGCATGGCCTTGAAACTCAAACTCCCTTAGTCGTAACTCATGTTCCCTTTGTAATCTTTTATCTTCTGCTTCCCTTTCTGCAGCTAATCGCTTGTCTTCCCTTTCTGCAGCTAATCGCTTGTGTTCCCTTTCTGCAGCTAATCGCTTGTCTTCTCTTTCTGCAGCCAATCCTTTTTCCTCTCTTTCTGCCTCCAATGCTTTAGCCTCTTTGTCAGCCTCAATCTGCAACCTCTTAGCCTCAGCCTCAATCTTTCTTTCAGCCTCTTTTTCTAATCTTCTTTCTTCCCGTTCAATATATTTGTCACATTCAGCAGTGACATAAGCAATCATAATTTGCCCGTCCATTCCTAACTCTTTAGCAGTCTGCACAGCAGCAGATCGAAATTTGGCCAGGTCCGCCATTTTCTAACAGGTAAATGTAAACAATGTCTAACTAAACAATACAATTTCTAACTAAATATCCAATGACAACCACAGGCACTGAGAGCTCAACGTTATTTATTTTCACCCAAGGATACCTTTTTAATTTTTATTATTCCCTGAAGTGAATTACCCCCAATATTTATAATAGGGAAAGATTCAAAATCCCGGACAGGACCCCAATATATGTGGTAAAGTGGATGTTATAAATATTTATAGGGGACTTAGTGTACTGACTGAGATCAGCTGTGAAGGTATCTGTATCTAATAAGTGTGGTGTATTACAGATGACCTTACTTGCTACCACATTTATGCCTCAGTCAGAATTATTCTGGAATATTGTGATGACTACGTTAAATGTCTAGGGTTATGAAAATGATGAAGTGTAAGTCACAACAACAACAGACAGATAAACAATTTAATTTATTCTACAACACTTTACAACACTGTGACACTCACACACATATAACACTCTATAAGACTATCTTAAATGAGTCAAGTGATTAAGTTTAAAAAATATATGTATTAATTCTTGTCAATAATGGATATCCTGATTCAACTACACAGTGAACCAGGAATCACAATCAAATGTAATTACAAGTATTATTTACACAGTTTATATATATGATATATGACATATGGATGCGAGTCATGGGCAATGACTACAACCCATAAAAGCCAGATCCAAACCTCAGAAATGAGGTATCTGAGGAAGGTGGTTGAAGTAACAAGAAGAGACATGGTACGCAACCAGACGATACGTCAAGGCTTAAAATGCCACCCCCTACAGACCCAAGTAGAACAGTCCCAACTAAGATGGTTTGGCCATGTCTACAGAATGGGAGAAGATCGGCTACCATGACAAGCATGGGAAACAAAGAGCCAAGGATCCAGACCCCGAGGACGACCCAGAGTCCGCCGGGAGGACAACATTAGACAATCTTTGAAGGACCGAGGACTAGAATGGAACCAGGCCAGGAGGAAGACAGCCGATAGAATAGTCTGGCGCTCTCTCTTCCAAACCTCTACACCTCACGGTAGAAGGGGAACGACTAAGTAAGTAAGTAAGTATATATATGAACTTTGTATTGACATAGTTTATTATTATTATTCTATGTGTGTAATTTGTGCAGTAGTAATATGAGGTAATACTGGTTGTGTTCAAGCTTGGTTGTAGTTTTTCATCATGACTTCAAGTGTTTGATTATCGGGAAAATAGTATTGGGAAACTTTCACAGTTCCTGTCATTTGAACCAATTAATTGTCCCTCTGTGGTTAACAAAATGTCAATTTTTGAGGGGGCACATAATGTTGAGCTACTCTGGCCACAGAAGCTCAACTTTCGTGATGGCGGCAGGAAAAGACTCCTCTGCTCGATTGCTTCACTGTGTTCTGGAGACACCTCACTGGTCGCTATCTGGACCAAGGAGTATGCTGTCAGCCTCTGGATTCAGCAAAACTCAGACCAGGTGCTGCTTCAATAACTTAGGACCACAGTCCCACAATTCATGGAAATAATACACAGATACGTTGACTGGCGATGAATAATGGCACAAATTCCGATCTGCCTCTGTCCCAGACTTTTATTTAGAAAAATATGATCTGGCTCTCAACGCACTGTTTCTTAGTAAGTTTATTTTAAAGTGTGGCACTGACCTGACGCTCCTAATTGACTATATTGGCGGGTCTAACCAATCGGGCCATGTCTACCCAGCTTTTCAAAAAAAGTACCCTTACTACCGTTTCCCTAACAACAAAGAATTAGTATTTATAGCCCGACTAATCGTGTTTAGCCTTACATTTACTTCCCGCCAATCAAATAGGAGGTAACATGTTGGCCTATTTCCCGTACAATGGTGGTTTCAAAACCTGCCACTGCGCAATTCTGATTTTGGTGTTGTCTGACAGCACCACCATTTTATTTTGGCTATAACTTGTTAATTCCTAGACTATTTGCGTAACGTTTAACATATTCGTTGTCAGCAAGTCCTAAGGAACCCAATTATATAAATTTAAGGGAGCTAGGTGGCTGCGTTCAAAATGTGCATTTTCTTCTACCTCCTGTTCACTTCGATACGATGTGGTGTCTGGGTACTGTCAGGCTTTCAAACGTAAACCAGTATAATGTCATGTTTCCGAATAAGCATTTTTCAGGTTTTTAAACCTAACTCTCGTATGGGTAGTGTTTTTTTATCACTGTCTATCTGAAAAAAGTTAGTGCCTCATGCCTTTCGCGTGTTGGGGTGGCATTAATATTGTATCGCGCGACTGTGGTAGTATTGCATGCGTTCCTCAGTGCATTTCTCTCTCTCTCTCTTCCTAAGTATATCTGTCTTTCCGTTAGGCAGTGTATAAAATAAAATTAATGTTAGTATTAATTTAGGTCATTAATCAGCTTGCGTATCTCAAGGTTTTCTTAGAAATACAGTACACGTTTTATTGTTTTGTGGAAACGCGCGTATGCTGCTGTAGGCTTTACTATCAAACGTGAAAGCGTTACAATTTGCAGACGAAGTAGAAAACAAGGGGGATCTCGAGTACAGTCATTGTGACAGCACTGTTCTTTACCATTCTTCTTTTCCTTTTATTGAATTTATGTGTTAGGCTTTACATTTACCTTTTAATTTATATATGTGGATTTAGAATGTTTCACGACACTGCCCTCAGAAAGTATGTATTTTCGGTGTTCGGCCTGGGTTTGCTATTCGCCTTCATCCTTGCCAGATCTATTGTCGCAGCAAGCTCATTTAGCACTTTGTTATGGCGCCAAGTGTATCGCCCTTGCCCTAATGACACCTTACACGCTGAGAGTACGTGTTCGAGTGTCTGCCTCCCCTAGCACAGGGGGCACTGCTCATCATCCGACTTTCCCCATTTCACAAGGTTGGTGGCCGACGGCAGCAGGTCATACATTGATCTAACAACGAAGCTGAGCCTAAGAGGTGCCATATATCATTCCATGTCAAGGACCTCTGCAGGGCTCCTTCCCATGTAGTCCATTGGCCTTGTTGGACCTGCTGCACTGCTTTTTGCAACCTCTTATCATTTTCAGCTCCTCGTATCTCCTGAACTACCATGTCTCTGCGCTCCCTGCTTGATGCCTTGGACCACCAGCAGATGTCTCCATGACCAAATCCCCGTCTATTCGTTTGTGTGTATCCGATTACCTCCCTCAGTTTGAGTGACTCTTGGGCAGCATCAACAGCCTCTTCCACTTTCCACTTCCTTCCCGTTTTCAGTGTGGGCTGAATGGACTTAACCACGTCATCAGCTGACTCGCGTAGCATCATTGCAAGCCTTGCCTTTCCAACTTTGTACTCTTCAACAACTGACTTGAAAGGAAGCAGAAGTTTTGACTTTTTGCAGTACAGTGCTACATTTGACAGACCTGGTGGTACCCCTAACCATTTTCTCATGAACTTGTTGACCTTCTGCTCTATGGCTTCCACTGTACTTGTGCTTATTTCATATATAAGCAGTGGCCACAGCAACTTCGGTATCAACATGAACTGGAGGCACCACAGTTTGAACTTTCCTAGGAGTCTGCTTTGGTCTATGATCTGTAGCCCTCTGTCTGCCATTTCTATTATCTGTTGCACTGCCTTTGAGTCTTTTAATGAGACATCGTACACCCTGCCAAGACTTTTAACAGGTTCCTCAATGACAGTAGGGATTCTTTGGTTGGAAACCGCGAATATGACCTCTGCTATCTTCCCTTTCCTGACTGATAGGCTTCTCGACTTCTTGGGTTTGAAGCTCATTCTGCACCAGCTGACTAGTTCATCCAGGCGTGCTAACATCCTCTGGGCCTGATGTTCATCTGATGTCAGAATTGTTGTGTCATCCATGAATGCTTTGAGTGGTGGCATGTGACACATTCCACAGAGCTCTTGACCTATCGCCATTCCTTCAGCCGCATTGAGGATTACCTGCATAGCCATCACGAATAGTATCGGAGAGATGGTACACCCCATCGCAATTCCAACTTCAAGGCCAATCCACTTCGTTGTGTACTCTCTGGTTGAAAATCTGACAGCAAACCCTGCGAAATACAGCTTCAGCATTGCTGCAATCTCTTGTGGAACATGATACATTTCTAGAGCCTGCCAAAACATCTGGTGTGGAACGGATCCATAAGCATTCGCTAGAACCAACCAGATTACATGGAGGTTTGTTCTGTCAGACTTTGCCTTTTGGATTGCTTCCCAGATCATTGTGGCATGCTCTAGACATTTTGGTGTACCTGGGATACCTCCTTTCTGAATGGTAGTGTCAATTTACCCATTTGCCAGGAGGTATGTAGTGAGTCTTTTCGCCATCACTGAGAAGAATATCTTCCCTTCCACATTGAGTAGTGAGATTGGCCTGAACTGACTGATGTCTGTGGAATTTTGCTCCTTCGGGATGTAGACTCCGTTCGTCTTTCTCCATTCCTTGCTTACAAGCTGGGTTTTCCACGCATTCTTCAGTAAACGGAGCAGTCGTTTGAGCACCTCAGGGCATCTCTTATATCCACATATGGAACACCATTAGGACCTGGAGCTGACTTGCACAGAGCTTTCTGGACAATGCTTTCTGCCTCTTGCACCGTTGGGGGCTTGGTGTTAAATTCAGCTCTTGGCTTACTCGGCCATTTAAGGCCTGCCATGCTGCTGAGTGGCTCATCTCTGCGACCATCTGAATACGTCATTCTAAGGTGTTCTTCCAGGTCTTCTTTCTTGATGTTTAGCGTATCAGACCGTGGCTGCTCAAACAGTTCTTTGGCAAACTTGAAGGGCTCCCTGAAGAATCTTTCCCTATCCCTTCGTGTCTTCCTTCTCTTCCTGCACAACCTTTCTGCTCTACAAAGGGCATTATGTTGGCCTTTCAGGTGCTCCCAAACCTGTCGTAACCCTTCCTTCTCTGTGGCAACTGCGTTCTTGAAACGTTTTCGGGCATGCTTCTTCTGTTTCCTGATTTCTTCTATTTTAATTTGTCTTCTACTTTTTCGTGGTGGGTTACTTTCCCTTGCCTCCCTCACTCCGAACACTTTGCGACAGTGCAGATATATTATGTCGCCGAAGATTTCCAGCTTCTTCTCCAAAGTTATCTGCTTCAGGTTTTTATCCAACTCTTTTGCCAAGGCTTCGTCCAGCTGTTCCCAAAGCCCTTTTGCACTGGCAGGTGGAAACTTGATTGCATCTCTCTTCCCGTCCAAGAAGTGTGTGAGATCATCATCAGGCAGATCACCTTGAATGTACTCAGCACTGTGGATTGACTCCTGGCTGCGTTCTTCTAACGTCTTATCCGTCGAGACAGAGCGCTGTTGATCTCCCCCATATGACCTCCCACACCCGTTTTTCGTTCTGTGGATTTTCATTCCTCTCTGAGTATAGAATTCCCTCCCACAGGCACATGGAAATTCCAGCCGTTGTTCAGAGCTCGAAGTCCGTGTAACGGGTCTGGTCGATTCCAATGAGGCGCCTGTGGATTTATCATCCCCCCCCCCCTTTTCGGTGAATCCTGGGGGCAACTATCGTTTTTGGGTTCTATAGCAATTGAATACAGCTTACGGGGTGCTAACCCGGTCAGCCGGTTTCTAGTCTTTCCCAGTGTCATCTGTCTTTCCAGAAGTCAATCGGTCTTTTCCCGATCGTCACTGGTTTGACCATGTCTGAAAACGACCGCCAACGAGCCATTGGTATGTTGGAGACCGGAATGAGCTTACGGGCCATTGCCAGAAGGATGAATTGCCACCACAGCACTATTGTACGTCTCAATGAACGTTACGGAACCACTGGCAGTGCCCGGGATAGACTTCGGAGTGGCCAACCATGAGTTACTACCCCTGCGCAAGATCGTTATACTGTGCTGAGTCACCTAAGGAATCGTTCTCTCCCGGCAAGTCAAACAGCAAGAGCAATAGTGGGTAGACGTGGGCAAGTCTTTCGAATGACAGTCATACGACTCAGAGATTAAGGCCTTACTGCAAGACGACCTTATGTTGGGCCAAACTTGACTCACAGACATCGTCAGCAGCGCCTGCAATGGGCAGAGCAACATGTCAGATGGACTAGACTGCAGTGGAATGCTGTCCTATTCACAGACGAGAGCAGATTCAACATATCCTTTGCTAATGGACGTATGCGGATTTGGCGACGGTGTGGAAAGCGCTTTGCAGATTGCTGTGTTCGTCAGCACAACCGATTTGGAGGTGGCAGTATTCACATTTGGGGAGGATTCAGTTTTCACCATCGCTTGCCTCTTCACGTCTTCCGTGGAAATGTTAATGCTGTGACATATCGAGATGAGGTTCTGGATGCATTGGTTGCTCTTGCGTTCACAAATTATCCAGACTTGCAGCTTCTCCAGCAGGATAACGCACGTGCGCACACCGCATGCATTAC
Source organism: Oreohelix idahoensis (assembly GCA_024509875.1). Classification (NCBI taxonomy): domain Eukaryota; kingdom Metazoa; phylum Mollusca; class Gastropoda; order Stylommatophora; family Oreohelicidae; genus Oreohelix; species Oreohelix idahoensis. Next base: position 983,120 of record JAMPIV010008747.1, read on the forward strand.
GCAGCAATATCTACAGCAGCAGAACATTGTGACGATTGATTGGCCTGCCCTATCACCAGACATGTCCCCTATAGAACATCTGTGGGACGAGCTTGGACGCAGAGTCTACAGGCAAGGTTCTCCAGCTAATCTGCAACAGCTCGAAGCTGCTCTTACGCGTGAATGGGACTTGATTCCCCGGAATTTCCTTCAGCGACTTGTGCGTTCCATGCGGAGCCGCTGCCAAGCTTGTTTGCAAGCACACGGTGGACATACCAGATACTGAGGATAGTGTGAATGAATTTTTTTATTGGTTGCATTTTTGGTTTTCTCCCTTGCCTGCACAGAATGCAATGAATTTCATAACAATCAAATGTACAAATTAATGACCAACATGGATTCATAGGAAAATGAATAAAGATTCCAAATATGTAAACTTGTAAACACTTATATTTACATTTCACACTCTGTTCCTGGATTATACAGGTGTGGCGTTTTTAATGTGCTTCAGTATATATGTACAGTTTAGAGAATGTGCATATTGATGCAGTTTAGATAATGTACACATAGATAAAGTTTAGATAATGTACACATAGAAAAAGTTTAGATAATGTACACATAGATAAAGTTTAGATAATTAATGTACACATAGATACAGTTTAGGTAATGTACACATAGCCTAGATAAAGTTTAGATAATGTACACATAGATAAAGTTTAAATAATGTACACATAGATAAAGTTTAGATAATGTACACATAGATAAAGTTTAGTTATTGTACACATAGATAAACTTTAGATAATGTACACATAGATAAAGTTTAGATAATGTACACAAGATAAAGTTTAGATAATGTACACATAGATACGGTTTAGATAATGTACACATAGATAAAGATACATGTGAGAGCTAAGGAGACGTGAGGGAAACAAAAATTAATACTACCGTAATGTGTCCAGAATAAGAAAGCGCGCCACAAGAACATAAAAATAACATGGTTGCCATTTCCGGGTGTAAAAAAAAAGAGATGTTAAGAAGGGAAATGAGAAGCAACCCAAATATAATTATAATTTTTTTTTTTTAATGTGTTCGTTTGGTTTGTTTTTAACCCCACTTTTTTCTCTTGTTGGTTATTTTTCTTATCTTTTGTCCCAGTAAGACGAACTATTTATTTTCCTTATCTTTTGTCCCTGTAAGACGAACTATTTATTTTCCTTATCTTTTGTCCCAGTAAGACGAACTATTTATTTTCCTTATCTTTTGTCCCAGTAAGACGAACTATTTATTTTCCTTATCTTTTGTCCCAGTAAGACGAACTATTTATTTTCCTTATCTTTTGTCCCAGTAAGACGAACTATTTATTTTCCTTATCTTTTGTCCCAGTAAGACGAACTATTTATTATCCTTATCTTTTGTCCCAGTAAGACGAACTATTTATTTTCCTTATCTTTTGTCCAGTAAGACGAACTATTTATTTTCCTTATCTTTTGTCAGTAAGACGAACTATTTATTATCCTTATCTTTTGTCCCAGTAAGACGAACTATTTATTATCCTTATCTTTTGTCCCAGTAAGACGAACTATTTATTTTCCTTATCTTTTGTCCCAGTAAGACGAACTATTTATTATCCTTATCTTTTGTCCCAGTAAGACGAACTATTTATTTTCCTTATCTTTTGTCCCAGTAAGACGAACTATTTATTTTCCTTATCTTTTGTCCCTGTAAGACGAACTATTTATTTTCCTTATCTTTTGTCAGTAAGACGAACTATTTATTTTCCTTATCTTTTGTCCAGTAAGACGAACTATTTATTTTCCTTATCTTTTGTCCCTGTAAGACGAACTATTTATTATCCTTATCTTTTGTCCAGTAAGACGAACTATTTATTATCCTTATCTTTTGTCCCAGTAGACGAAACTATTTATTTTCCTTATCTTTGTCCCAGTAAGACGAACTATTTATTTTCCTTATCTTTTGTCCCTGTAAGACGAACTATTTATTTTCCTTATCTTTTGTCCCAGTAAGACGAACTATTTATTTTCCTTATCTTTTGTCCCAGTAAGACGAACTATTTATTTTCCTTATCTTTTGTCCCTGTAAGACGAACTATTTATTTTCCTTATCTTTTGTCCCAGTAAGACGAACTATTTATTTTCCTTATCTTTTGTCCCAGTAAGACAAACTATTTATTTTCCTTATCTTTTGTCCCAGTAAGACGAACTATTTATTTTCCTTATCTTTTGTCCCAGTAAGACGAACTATTTATTTTCCTTATCTTTTGTCCCTGTAAGACGAACTATTTATTTTCCTTATCTTTTGTCCCAGTAAGACGAACTATTTATTTTCCTTATCTTTTGTCCCAGTAAGACGAACTATTTATTTTCCTTATCTTTTGTCCCTGTAAGACGAACTATTTATTTTCCTTATCTTTTGTCCCAGTAAGACGAACTATTTATTTTCCTTATCTTTTGTCCCAGTAAGACGAACTATTTATTATCCTTATCTTTTGTCCCTGTAAGACGAACTATTTATTTTCCTTATCTTTTGTCCCTGTAAGACGAACTATTTATTTTCCTTATTTTTGTCCCTGTAAGACGAACTATTTATTTTCCTTATCTTTTGTCCCAGTAAGACGAACTATTTATTTTCCTTATCTTTTGTCCCTGTAAGACGAACTATTTATTATCCTTATCTTTTGTCCCTGTAAGACGAACTATTTATTTTCCTTATCTTTTGTCCCTGTAAGACGAACTATTTATTTTCCTTATCTTTTGTCCCTGTAAGACGAACTATTTATTTTCCTTATCTTTTGTCCCAGTAAGACGAACTATTTATTTTCCTTATCTTTTGTCCCAGTAAGACGAACTATTTATTATCCTTATCTTTTGTCCCTGTAAGACGAATTATTTATTTTCCTTATCTTTTGTCCCTGTAAGACGAACTATTTATTTTCCTTATCTTTTGTCCCTGTAAGACGAATTTTTATTTTCCTTATCTTTTGTCCCTGTAAGACGAACTATTTATTTTCCTTATCTTTTGTCCCTGTAAGACGAACTATTTATTTTCCTTATCTTTTGTCCCTGTAAGACGAACTATTTATTTTCCTTATCTTTTGTCCCAGTAAGACGAACTATTTATTTTCCTTATCTTTTGTCCCTGTAAGACGAACTATTTATTTTCCTTATCTTTTGTCCCAGTAAGACGAACTATTTATTTTCTTATTTTTGTCCCAGTAAGACGAACTATTTATTTTCCTTATCTTTTGTCCCAGTAAGACGAACTATTTATTTTCCTTATCTTTTGTCCCAGTAAGACGAACTATTTATTTTCCTTATCTTTTGTCCCTGTAAGACGAACTATTTATTTTCCTTATCTTTTGTCCCTGTAAGACGAACTATTTATTTTCCTTATCTTTTGTCCCTGTAAGACGAACTATTTATTTTCCTTATCTTTTGTCCCAGTAAGACGAACTATTTATTTTCCTTATCTTTTGTCCCTGTAAGACGAACTATTTATTTTCCTTATCTTTTGTCCCTGTAAGACGAACTATTTATTTTCCTTATCTTTTGTCCCAGTAAGACGAACTATTTATTTTCCTTATCTTTTGTCCCTGTAAGACGAACTATTTATTTTCCTTATCTTTTGTCCCTGTAAGACGAACTATTTATTTTCCTTATCTTTTGTCCCTGTAAGACGAACTATTTATTTTCCTTATCTTTTGTCCCAGTAAGACGAACTATTTATTTTCCTTATCTTTTGTCCCAGTAAGACGAACTATTTATTTTCCTTCTTTTGTCCTGTAAGACGAACTATTTTATTTTCCTTATCTTTTGTCCAGTAAGACGAAACTATTTATTTTCCTTATCTTTGTGTCCCTGTAAGACGAACTATTTATTTTCCTTATCTTTTGTCCCAGTAAGACGAACTATTTATTTTCCTTATCTTTTGTCCCAGTAAGACGAACTATTTATTTTCCTTATCTTTTGTCCCTGTAAGACGAACTATTTATTTTCCTTATCTTTTGTCCCAGTAAGACGAACTATTTATTATCCTTATCTTTTGTCCCAGTAAGACGAACTATTTATTTTCCTTATCTTTTGTCCCTGTAAGACGAACTATTTATTTTCCTTATCTTTTGTCCCCTTATCTTTTGTCCCAGTAAGACGAACTATTTATTTTCCTTATCTTTTGTCCCTGTAAGACGAACTATTTATTTTCTTATCTTTTTGTCCAGTAAGACGAACTATTTATTATCCTTATCTTTTGTCCCAGTAAGACGAACTATTTATTTTCCTTATCTTTTGTCCCTGTAAGACGAACTATTTATTATCCTTATCTTTTGTCCCAGTAAGACGAACTATTTATTTTCCTTATCTTTTGTCCCAGTAAGACGAACTATTTATGTTCCTTATCTTTTGTCCTGTAAGACGAACTATTTATTTTCCTTATCTTTTGTCCTGTAAGACGAACTATTTATTATCCTTATCTTTTGTCCCAGTAAGACGAACTATTTATTTTCTTATCTTTTGTCCATGTAGACGAACTATTTATTTTCCTTATCTTTTGTCCCTGTAAGACGAACTATTTATTATCCTTATCTTTTGTCCCAGTAAGACGAACTATTTATTATCCTTATCTTTTGTCCCAGTAAGACGAACTATTTATTTTCCTTATCTTTTGTCCAGTAAGACGAACTATTTATTTTCCTTATCTTTTGTCCAGTAAGACGAACTATTTATTTTCCTTATTTTTGTCCCAGTTAGACGAACTATTTATTTTCTTATCTTTTGTCCAGTAAGACGAAACTATTTATTTTCCTTATCTTTTGTCCCAGTAAGACGAACTATTTATTTTCCTTATCTTTTGTCCCTGTAAGACGAACTATTTATTTTCCTTATCTTTTGTCCAGTAAGACGAACTATTTATTTTCCTTATCTTTTGTCCAGTAAGACGAACTATTTATTTTCTTATTTTTGTCCCAGTAAGACGAACTATTTATTTTCCTTATCTTTTGTCCCAGTAAGACGAAAACTATTTATTTTCCTTATCTTTTGTCCAGTAAGACGAAACTATTTATTTTCCTTATCTTTTGTCCCAGTAAGACGAACTATTTATTTTCCTTATCTTTTGTCCCAGTAAGACGAACTATTTATTATCCTTATCTTTTGTCCCAGTAAGACGAACTATTTATTTTCCTTATCTTTTGTCCCAGTAAGACGAACTATTTATTTTCCTTATCTTTTGTCCCTGTAAGACGAACTATTTATTTTCCTTATCTTTTGTCCCAGTAAGACGAACTATTTATTATCCTTATCTTTTGTTCCAGTAAGACGAACTATTTATTATCCTTATCTTTTGTCCCAGTAAGACGAACTATTTATTTTCCTTATCTTTTGTCCCAGTAAGACGAACTATTTATTTTCCTTATCTTTTGTCCCAGTAAGACGAACTATTTATTTTCCTTATCTTTTGTCCCTGTAAGACGAACTATTTATTTTCCTTATCTTTTGTCCCTGTAAGACGAACTATTTATTTTCCTTATCTTTTGTCCCAGTAAGACGAACTATTTATTTTCCTTATCTTTTGTCCCTGTAAGACGAACTATTTATTATCCTTATCTTTTGTCCCTGTAAGACGAACTATTTATTATCCTTATCTTTTGTCCCTGTAAGACGAACTATTTATTTTCCTTATCTTTTGTCCCAGTAAGACGAACTATTTATTTTCCTTATCTTTTGTCCCTGTAAGACGAACTATTTATTATCCTTATCTTTTGTCCCAGTAAGACGAACTATTTATTTTCCTTATCTTTTGTCCCAGTAAGACGAACTATTTATTTTCCTTATCTTTTGTCCCAGTAAGACGAACTATTTATTTTCCTTATCTTTTGTCCCAGTAAGACGAACTATTTATTATCCTTATCTTTTGTCCCAGTAAGACGAACTATTTATTTTCCTTATCTTTTGTCCCTGTAAGACGAACTATTTATTATCCTTATCTTTTGTCCCAGTAAGACGAACTATTTATTTTCCTTATCTTTTGTCCCAGTAAGACGAACTATTTATTTTCCTTATCTTTTGTCCCTGTAAGACGAACTATTTATTTTCCTTATCTTTTGTCCCAGTAAGACGAACTATTTATTATCCTTATCTTTTGTCCCAGTAAGACGAACTATTTATTTTCCTTATCTTTTGTCCCAGTAAGACGAACTATTTATTTTCCTTATCTTTTGTCCCTGTAAGACGAACTATTTATTTTCCTTATCTTTTGTCCCAGTAAGACGAACTATTTATTTTCCTTATCTTTTGTCCCTGTAAGACGAACTATTTATTTTCCTTATCTTTTGTCCCAGTAAGACGAACTATTTATTTTCCTTATCTTTTGTCCCAGTAAGACGAACTATTTATTTTCCTTATCTTTTGTCCCAGTAAGACGAACTATTTATTTTCCTTATCTTTTGTCCCAGTAAGACGAACTATTTATTTTCCTTATCTTTTGTCCCTGTAAGACGAACTATTTATTTTCCTTATCTTTTGTCCCTGTAAGACGAACTATTTATTTTCCTTATCTTTTGTCCCAGTAAGACGAACTATTTATTTTCCTTATCTTTTGTCCCTGTAAGACGAACTATTTATTTTCCTTATCTTTTGTCCCTGTAAGACGAACTATTTATTTTCCTTATCTTTTGTCCCTGTAAGACGAACTATTTATTTTCCTTATCTTTTGTCCCAGTAAGACGAACTATTTATTTTCCTTATCTTTTGTCCCAGTAAGACGAACTATTTATTTTCCTTATCTTTTGTCCCAGTAAGACGAACTATTTATTTTCCTTATCTTTTGTCCCAGTAAGACGAACTATTTATTTTCCTTATCTTTTGTCCCAGTAAGACGAACTATTTATTTTCCTTATCTTTTGTCCCAGTAAGACGAACTATTTATTATCCTTATCTTTTGTCCCAGTAAGACGAACTATTTATTTTATTTATCTTTTGTCCCTGTAAGACGAACTATTTATTATCCTTATCTTTTGTCCCAGTAAGACGAACTATTTATTTTCCTTATCTTTTGTCCCAGTAAGACGAACTATTTATTTTCCTTATCTTTTGTCCCTGTAAGACGAACTATTTATTTTCCTTATCTTTTGTCCCAGTAAGACGAACTATTTATTATCCTTATCTTTTGTCCCAGTAAGACGAACTATTTATTATCCTTATCTTTTGTCCCAGTAAGACGAACTATTTATTTTCCTTATCTTTTGTCCCAGTAAGACGAACTATTTATTATCCTTATCTTTTGTCCCAGTAAGACGAACTATTTATTTTCCTTATCTTTTGTCCCTGTAAGACGAACTATTTATTTTCCTTATCTTTTGTCCCAGTAAGACGAACTATTTATTTTCCTTATCTTTTGTCCCTGTAAGACGAACTATTTATTTTCCTTATCTTTTGTCCCTGTAAGACGAACTATTTATTTTCCTTATCTTTTGTCCCAGTAAGACGAACTATTTATTTTCCTTATCTTTTGTCCCTGTAAGACGAACTATTTATTTTCCTTATCTTTTGTCCCAGTAAGACGAACTATTTATTTTCCTTATCTTTTGTCCCAGTAAGACGAACTATTTATTTTCCTTATCTTTTGTCCCTGTAAGACGAACTATTTATTTTCCTTATCTTTTGTCCCAGTAAGACGAACTATTTATTATCCTTATCTTTTGTCCCAGTAAGACGAACTATTTATTTTCCTTATCTTTTGTCCCTGTAAGACGAACTATTTATTTTCCTTATCTTTTGTCCCAGTAAGACGAACTATTTATTTTCCTTATCTTTTGTCCCTGTAAGACGAACTATTTATTATCCTTATCTTTTGTCCCAGTAAGACGAACTATTTATTTTCCTTATCTTTTGTCCCAGTAAGACGAACTATTTATTTTCCTTATCTTTTGTCCCTGTAAGACGAACTATTTATTTTCCTTATCTTTTGTCCCAGTAAGACGAACTATTTATTTTCCTTATCTTTTGTCCCAGTAAGACGAACTATTTATTATCCTTATCTTTTGTCCCAGTAAGACGAACTATTTATTATCCTTATCTTTTGTCCCAGTAAGACGAACTATTTATTTTCCTTATCTTTTGTCCCAGTAAGACGAACTATTTATTTTCCTTATCTTTTGTCCCAGTAAGACGAACTATTTATTTTCCTTATCTTTTGTCCCAGTAAGACGAACTATTTATTTTCCTTATCTTTTGTCCCAGTAAGACGAACTATTTATTTTCCTTATCTTTTGTCCCAGTAAGACGAACTATTTATTTTCAATTTTTTTTCTTTCATATCCATTTAATTCTTTTACAATGTTATTGTTTTTATTTTTCTTAATCAATTTCAACGGCTCCCCCAAGTCAGCACCTCGAGCGACCACATCCAAGAGCAGGCCCTCCGAACATTGAAAATGTTTTGAGAATGTAGACTCAGCTACCAACACAGACAGGGTGTACCGAATGTTGACACAGCAATAAATATAGATAGGGTATAGCCAATGTTGATGCAGCTACCAACATAGACTGAGTGTTGCCAATGTTAACTTGAGATACCAACATAGAGTATTGCCAATATTGACACAGAGATACTAACATAGATAAGGAAAAGTCTGTGTTGACACAGAGATACCAACATAGACAAGGTATGGTCAATGTTGACACAGAGGTACCAACATAGACAGAGTAAAGTCAATGTTCATACAAAGATACCAACATAGACATTTTATAGCCAATGTCGACACAGAGATACCAACACAGACAGAGTATAGTCAATGTTGATACAGAGGTACCAACATAGACAGAGTATAGTCAATGTCGACACAGAGATACCAACATGGACAAGGTACCAACATAGACAGAGTATAGTCAATGTTGACACAGAGGTACCAACATAGGCAGAGTATAGGCAATGTTGACACAGAGATACCAACATAGACAGGGTATAGCCAATGTTGACACAGAGATACCAACATAGACAGGGTATAGTCAATGTTGACACAGAGATACACCAACATAGATAGGGTATAGCCAATGTTGACACAGAGATACCAACATAGACGGGGTATAGCCAATGTTGACACAGAGATGCCAGCATAGACAGGGTATAGCCAATGTTGACACAGAAGAAACATCCGGAAAGTTAACTCGAATAAAGTATTTTTTTAAAGAAGACATGACATAAGTTATCAAAAATATTATTCTTCAAGAAGCAGGCGCCATGTTGCCATGACTTTCATGTACCATGTTGCCATGATTGGCATGTACCATGTTGCCATGACTAGCATGTACCATGTTGCCATTACTGGCATGTGCCATGTTAACATTACTGGCATATACCATGTTGCCCTGACTAGCATGTGCCATGTTGCCATGACTAGCATGTACCATGTTGCCATTATTGGCATGTACCATGTTGCCAGTATAATGTCTGAAAATTATATTTCTACAAAAACTCACCAACTAAACATCTTCGTCCCTTAATTCGTTCTTCTGAACATTTAACTTGGTCTCTCCACTTATCTCTCTCCCTGTTTGTTTCAGCCAAAGCCATATGTGTTTATACTTTTTGATTTGTGCTGGGGGAGGGGGGGCGGAATGTTTCCTCTTATGTAATCTCCGTCTATACTGTCTGTTGTTGTTGTTGTTGTCTGGACAAAGATTGTCCACACAGGTTACGTTTCCAAATTTGCTGCCATTTATAATATAGAATAAATCTTGTCATGCATAAAAGATAAAGAATGTTCGTAAAGATAATATTTAAAGATTGTTGTCATGAATGAAAAGTAAAAAGTCTTGTCACAGATAAAATATATAGTGTGTTGCCATGTTAGCTAAAATATATAGAATGTTGTTTTGTCACAAATAAAATATATACAATGTTGCCTTGTCATAGATAGAATATATAGAATATTGCCCTGTCATAGATAGAATATATAGAATGTTGCCTTGTCATATGTCGGGGTATGCTTTGCGGTATGCAAATACTTTGATCAATTTTTATTGGGGTTTTTGTACCTCTCTGCCCTCCCAACAGTGTGCATGAAATTATGTGAAATTGGAGGAAATAATGACGTTAGAATATTGCTACGTATAACGGGGACTGAATGGAATAAGTCAGTCTACTTACTGCAGTTGTGGGGTTTTGAGGTATTTGCCACCGCGTGGCATAGCCACTTGGGATTATGTGGTGTATCCACTTACGAAAGTGTTCTCATTCATATAGCATAGCCAGGTATTCTAGGAAATATTCTTCTTGATTATCAATCAATCAATCAATACCCTTTAGCTCCCCAAGGAGCATAGGCCTTCAACAAACACATGCCAAGTCCTCCTGTCCTGTGCCATCCGCTCAAGTTCTTTCCATGTTTTTCTCATCATTTTCACCTCTGTTTCCAGTTCTCTTCTCCATGTGTTTATTGGTCTACCTCTGCCTCTCTTTCCCTGTGGATTCCAGAACAAGGACTGCCTTGTAATGCTATCAACAGGTTTCCTCAATGTGTGTCCTATCCATCGCCAGCGTCTTCTTCTCAACTCTTGTTCCACTGGCACTTGTCTGGTTCTTGTCATAAATTCCACATTTGTGACTTTGTCATACCATTTCAGTCCTTCTATTCTACGCAAGCACCCGTTTATAAAAGTCTGTAGCTTTTTGGTTGTTGTTTTTGTTGTTCTCCGTGTCTCAGAGCCATACAATATGAGTGTCTTGACATTTGAGTTGAAGATTCTTATTTTCGTGTTGGACTTGATTTCTCTTGTTCTCCATATGTTTCCCAATGCAATGAAAGCTCTTCCTGCTATTTGTATTCTTATTTTGATATCACTGTCTGTCCGTCCAACTTTGTCTATATTATTTCCAAGATATGTGTAAGATTCTACATCTTTTAGTGGTGTTTCTTCAAGTTCAACCTTGTTATCATTTCTTGCATTTATTCTCATAATCTTTGTCTTTTCCCTGTGTATTTTCAGGCCCACTTGTTGCGACCTCTCCTCGAGAATTTTCATTTTCTCTTGCATCTGATTATGGTTATGGGACAGAAGAGCCAAGTCATCTGCAACATCCAGATCATCAAGCTGTTTAGTCAGATTCCACTGGATTCCATTTCTGTTGTGTTGATGTCGATGTTTTCATAACCCAATCTATTGCTGGTAAGAAAAGAAATGGAGACAAGAAGCATCCCTGTCCCGTTCTAATCATTAACGGTTCTGTAAGTTGTCCTTCATGAAGAACTCTACATGTCATGTCTTCATAGGTCTTCTTTATTAAGTTAATGATCTTCATGGGAACTCCATAATGCTTCATCAATTTCCAAAGTGGTTCTCTCTCTACACTGTAAAATGCCTTTTCATAGTCCACGAATCCGATGTATAGCGGTGAATTCCATTCGAGACTTTGTTCAACTATTATTCACAATGTGGCTATTTGGTCTCAACAGGATCTGTTTTGTGAAAGCCTTCTTGTTCATCTCTCAGTTGCTTGTCTATGGACTCTTTTAATCTCTCAATGATGATTCTGTTTAATACTTTTCCTGGCACTGATAGTAACATTATTCCTCTATAATTTGTGCACTCTTGTAAATTTCCCTTCTTAGGCAATTTCTAAGAGCCATTGTCCATTTTCATTCATCTTGAAAATACCAAACCTGCCCAGACATGAAGGCCATGAAACATTATCGGCACCCACTCTAGCGTTAAAGTCACCAAGGAGAACAAGCTGCATGATCCTTGGTTGCCAATACCGTTACGCCTGCAGCCCTTGATGGTGTCAACAGTCTGCCAACTATGAAGGAGCTGGATGCCGAACCAACATTAGAGGAACTCAGCAAGGCCATTGATAGCTTGGCCTCTGGCAAAGCACCAGGCAGTGATGGGATTCCTCCTGATTTAATCAAATGCTGTAAGAGCACGCTATTACATCCCCTGCATAGGATGCTGTGCCAGTGCTGGGAAGAGACAACTGTTCCTCAAGACATGCGAGATGCCAAGATTGTAACACTGTATAAAAATAAAGGAGACAGAAGTGATTGCAATAACTACAGAGGCATCTCTCTTCTTAGTATTGTTGGTAAGGTTTTTGCCAAAGTCATCTTAATGCGACTACACAAGTTAGCTGAGCGCATATATCCAGAGTCACAGTGTGGATTCCGAGCTGGCAGATCAACAACAGACATGATCTTCTCTCTCCGCCAGCTTCAGGAAAAATCAAGAGAGCAGAAAAGACCATTATATATCGCCTTTATAGACGTCACAAAAGCATTCGACCTGGTTAGTAGGGATGGACTCTTTAAAATCCTCCTGAAAATAGGCTGCCCTTCTAAAATGCTGGAAATGATAAAGTCATTCCATGACGGCATGAAGGGAACAGTCCAATATGCTGGAAGCACGTCACAGCCCTTTGATATACAAAGTGGCGTTAAACAAGGCTGTGTTCTGGCTCCGACCCTCTTCGGAATCTTCTTCGCCTTACTCTTGAAACATGCATTCAGAGATGCAACTGAAGGAATATGCCTTCACACTAGGTCAGATGGCCGTCTGTTTAATCTTTCAAGGCTGAAGGCAAAAACAAAAATCAGAAGGGTCACTATAAGAGACTTGTTGTTCGCTGATGATGCTGCAGTCGTCACTCAAAGCCAACAGGAGCTTCAGAGCTTGATGAATCGCTTCACTAAAGCATGCAAGGACTTTGGCCTCACAATAAGTCTAAAGAAAACGAATGTGCTGAGTCAGGATGTGGGTGCTGCACCAGTTATCACTATCGATAACTATGAATTGGCAGTGGTGCACCACTTCACATACCTAGGGTCTACCATCAATGACAAACTCTCACTGGATACAGAAATCGACAGCCGCATTGGCAAAGCTGCAGCTACCTTTGCCCGCCTCACATCGCGTGTTTGGGGAAACTCTAAACTCACAATGAAGACCAAAGCTGCGGTATATAATGCCTGCGTCACCAGCACACTCCTATATGGCAGCGAGACCTGGACGACCTATGCTAAGCAAGAAAGAAGGCTCAATACCTTCCATTTGCGGTGTCTACGCCGCATCCTCGGCATCTCGTGGAAAGATAAAGTGACAAATGTCGAGGTGTTGTCACGTGCTGGCCTTCAAAGTATGTATACGCTTCTTAGACAGCGCAGACTTCGCTGGCTTGGCCATGTTCGCCGCATGGAAGATGGTCGCATCCCAAAAGATATCTTCTACGGACAATTAGCAGATGGCAAGAGAACAGTTGGGCGACCACAGCTGAGGTTCAAAGATGTGTGCAAGAGAGATATGAGGGCACTGGACATGGATCCAGCAACATGGGAGGATGAAGCTGCCGATCGCACTAAGTGGCGATGCTATTTACGGCGCCACCTCAGATTGGGCGAAGAGAGGCTCACACAAGAAGCAGAGGTGAGGAGAAAACGTCGAAAGGAGCACCAGGAAAATAAGCAGCTGAGGGCTGTCACCTCAGGGGCGCATTCCCATAGTCAGTTATGACTGAAGGGGCTATTATTAGGCAACTTGACCAGATAACCTTCCTTCCATTCTGCCGGTATTTCCTCTCTCTACCAGACTTTGCCAAGTAGTTTGTATAATATCTCTGTAGAGGAATCAATATCTACTTTGATGGTCTCTGCTGGAATGCAATCTGGTCCAAACGTTTTTCCATCTCATAGAAGCTTTATGGCTTTCTTTATTTTTTCCTTGGTTGGTCTTTCAGGGTTGATTTGTAGCTCTTCTTCTGCTGGCTGGATGTCTGGGGGATTAGTTGGAGCTGGTCTATTGAGAAGTTCCTCAAAATGTTTTGTCTATCTCTTCATTTGTTCTTGTATATTACTAAGCAATTTTCCATTCTTATCTTTTATGAGGCCATTTGCTTGCTTATATTTCCCTATTAGCGTCTTTGTGTTGTTGTACAGGTCCCACATATTTCCTTTGGCTGCAGCTTCCTCTGCTTCCCTTGCCAACTCTTCAATATACTTCCTCTTGTCTCTTTTGATGTTTCTTCTTACTTCTTTGTTTGCTTCTATGTACCCTTCATGAGCCTTGGCTTTGGAGCTTTTGGTTTTGCTTCTGTTTAAATCTGCTTTCTTGTTTTTTCTGTCGCCCGGTACAGAGAACAATTGAAGGACATTTTTAGTGGTTCCTAATGATGTCATATCCTCTTTCCCGATCTCCTGGGTAGGGAGATCGGATGCCTAGTCGTCTCGACTAAAAGCGATAAAATAGAAGGTCCCGTAAAAATTTTTTTAAAATACGATACCTACCGACCACAAAAGAATATTGATAGCATGTGTGATTCCTGTATACACACACATTAGGATCCTCGCCGGTACTAAGAGGTCGTGCACTGTGCTGAGATCCTCCTTGTGTGATCTAAGGGAGAAGATCAGAGCACTGATAGAGTTGTCCGTGTGCAATGAAGATGGTCCTTAAAACCAAACCAAACGAATGTAACTATCATCATCATCAAAATACATCATTGCCGCCGTAAGTACTTAATCGGTCGGTCGGTCGGTCAGTCACATTTTTGCACACCGTCATTTGCGCACGTTTTTCTATTTTCGAGGGAGTGCATTAACTTTCAAGCACAACTAAGGGGGTGCAACTGTGGTTGAAAGTTAGACAATAATTGTATTGTTTCCCCTTATATGTACTCTCGCGAAAATAGAAAAAAGTGCGCAAATGAAGGTGTGCATGGACAGTTTGATTTAGAAAGAAGCCAACAACACGATTGATAAATAGTACATGAACTGGAGTTTTGTCAAACTTCAAACGTTGTTCTCAGAGGCAGTAAGTTGACCAAGGCTTCTCAGAGGCGGTAAGTCGACCAGGGCAGGATTTTAAAAGATGCACGAACAATTACGAGACATGCTGTAATAAAAGAAATGTTAGTTTTTTAGTCAATTTACGGTCCATTAGTCCATTATCACTGCTCTACATGTCATTTAGGTTGGGTTACTCATGTCTTCATATTTAATACATCTATATAACTCTCACTACAAATATCTAAAGACGGTCGTCTGCAATGGAATGACCACAGTAGTGATAGTACCGTCTGTAATACATGTAACAGAAACAACACACTATAATTAAAAACCTGCCAATTTAGGCAGGTTGTTGCTAGTATATATATATATATATATATATATAATAGCCCCTTCAGTAATAACTGACTATGGGAATTCGCCACTGAGGTGACAGCCCTTCAGTCATAACTGATTATGGGAATTCACCACTGAGGTGACAGCCCTTCAGTCCAAACTGATTATGGGAATTCACCACTGAGGTGACAGCCCTTCAGTCATAACTGACTATGGAAATTCGCCACTGAGGTGAAAGCCCTTCAGTCATAACTGATTATGGGAATTCGCCACTGAGGTGACAGCCCTTCAGTCATAACTGATTATGGGAATTCACCACTGAGGTGACAGCCCTTCAGTCATAACTGACTATGGAAATTCGCCACTGAGGTGAAAGCCCTTCAGTCATAACTGACTATGGAAATTCGCCACTGAGGTGACAGCCCTCGTCTGCTTATTTTCTTGGTGTTCCTTTAGATATGTTCTGCTCTCTTCTGTTTGCTGTGAGAGCTTCTTTTCACCCAGTCTGAGATGGCGCCGAAGAAAGCATCGCCACTGGGTGTGATCGGCAGCTTCATCCTCCTAGATTGCTGGATTTATGTCCAGTGCACTCGTGTCTCTCTTGCACGCATCTTTAAACCTCAGCTGCGGTCGCCCAACTGTTATTTTGCCATCTGCCAGTTGTCCGTAGAAGATATCTTTCGGGATGTGACCATCTTCCATGCGGCAGACATGGCCAAGTCAGCGTTGTCTGCCTTGACTAAGCAATGTATACATGCTTTGAAGGCCAGGACGTTACAACCCCTTGACATTTTTCACTTTTTCCTTCCACGAAATACCGAGTATGTGGCGTAGACAGCGAAAATGGACGGCATTGGGCCTTCTTTCTTGCTTATCATAGGTTTTCCATGTCTCGCTGCCATATAGAAGTATGCTGGTGACTGTCGTACATTTAGATAAGTATTAGAGAGATATTTGGTCCCGTCTGAATAGAACAGAGATTGTGTGCCGGAGCAAGGGCACATAGAGCTGACCCTATTGGCTGCCCTGCATAATTCACGTCCATCATCATCACCAGAAACCTCCTCGTTCTCCTGACCACCGTTTCTTCACTGCCCAATCAGAACTCTCCTTGCATTCACCTCTGACCTGCTGACCTCGCAGTTTCCTGTTGTTAAGTTCAGACCACTCTACTGACTACCTCTCATACACGACTGACATTACGTACCTGCTCCCAATGGAGCACCGCCAGTCCACAGCTGTGTTAATCACGCTGTGACAGTAACAAATCTGTCTAGACATGTATTAGTGTAACAAATCTGTCTAAAACATGTATTAGTGTAACAAATTTGTCTAGACATGTATTAGTGTAAAAAATCTGTCTAGACATGCCTTAGTGTAACAAATCTGTCTAAAACATGTATTAGTGTAACAAATCTGCCTATGCATGTGTTAGTGTAACAAATCTGTCTAAAACATGTATTAGTGTAACAAATCTGTCTAGACATGCCTTAGTGTAACAAATCTGTCTAAAACATGTATTAGTGTAACAAATCTGTCTAGACATGTATTAGTGTAATAATTATGTCTAAAACATGTATTAGTGTAACAAATCTGTCTAGACATGTATTAGTGTAACAATTCTAGATTGTACCATGGGTTTCATTGTTCACATAATTACATGAGTCCTCTAATTTTTTTTTTTTTTTTAGTATTCTTTTTTGTTTGTCCTGAACGACGTTCGTGTGGTCCCTACGCTGGTCATGCTTTGTCCTTGACCCTAGCAGACTCCTAAGGTGGAGCTTTATCATTCTGATGTATCGCCCCTCCCTTAGACAATTCCTAGATTAGCCAGTGATGTTTTCTGCATGTTCTTGTGTGTCACAAACACAACTTTCAGCAACAGTTTGGTTTGGTTTGGTTTTTAAGGACTATCTTCATTGCAAACGGACTACTCCATCAGTGCTCCGATTAGGACCACTGGTTCTGACACAAAAATTCCTTAAATTACATTCCCTCAACTGGGAATCGAACCCAGTACCTCTATAACTGGAGGCGGACGCCTTACCTCTTAGCCACTCTGACCCAGTGAATGCAACAGTAATCATGAAGCAATGTTTTAGCTTTATCAGTTTCGTAAATTATATTTTTACAAATACATTTTTTTTGGATTTTTTTTTTCAGGGGTCAGGGTGTTTAGTTGTGTGTAAAAAATATGATGTTTAGGTCCGTCAGTTTAATTACAAACTATATTTTCCTTGTTTCTAAAACCGTCTTGACTTCTTTCTGTTCTCATCACGTTTGTCTAATGATTTTTATTGTAACGTTTTCTTTCGTAATTTTCACTGTTATTTACATTTGTTACCTTCTGTACAGACACATTAATTCCTCCGGATTATTATTGTCTTTATTATTTCCATGGTATTATGAAAATGTCTTTTTGTTTAACTATATCAGTTGTGCCTGAAATATTATATTGTAATTTCACTTGCCTAAAGCACTCTTCGAACCGGAAATCGTTCCGATTGTAACGATGACTTTTGAAGTAAAAAAAAGCATATTTATTTTTTTAATTTTGACTTCAAATAAATGTTTTATGTTAAGAATACACGTTAACAATTATATCTGTGCTAAAAAAATATACAGCTTTCACTCTTTCGACTTTGAAATTACACGCGGAAAAACGTAAACAACGCATTTGTCCGTCCGCCATTTTGGATATTTTGTT
Organism: Oreohelix idahoensis; assembly: GCA_024509875.1. Lineage (NCBI taxonomy): Eukaryota > Metazoa > Mollusca > Gastropoda > Stylommatophora > Oreohelicidae > Oreohelix > Oreohelix idahoensis. The sequence goes on from JAMPIV010008747.1 coordinate 1,000,930, forward strand.
AACAACTCGTCTTAACATATCGTAAACAAAATACAGTCTGATAGTGACTATAACGCATCTAGTGATGTAAATTCCTCTTCTGGTGATTATTCAGAAGACTTGAAAACAATTGATGAGTCGGATGGTGAAAATACAGCTCAGAAAAACTCAAATTACCAGCCGTACATGCAAAGTTAATGTTACTTCGTTACCGAAATGATAACAGCTGATTTTGAAAAGCAGTAAAACAGTCGTTTTAGTGGGCTATTGTAATCAGTATAGCTGCTTTCTGGTTGTTTTTGGAAAAAAAAGAAACAAATATTTCACCATTCAAACAATTAACAAAGAACTCATGGCACCAGGAAATAAATATAAAGGGGGGGTGGACGTAACTTCTGAATCAGCTGATTTTTCTGACCTCATTTGCCCTGTGTCTCTGCTTTTAAAAATTATTATTTGCATCATAGGACTTTATGATTGATAGTATTCCTTTGTACGGAAAATGTAACGTGTGTCAATTTTCCTGTGTACACTAAACTGTAACTTTGAATTCTATTGTTGATCTGTAAAAATTAATTTTAAATTGTTCTTCTTGCAGATGTTTTGGTTATGATGGACTTGATGAAGGCCCACCTTCCAACCCCCCACCCTTTTTGCCTGAGAGGGTTCCAGGTCTGCAACTCACAGAGGTGAGGACCAGAGAAAACACGAAGCAGTTTTTGAGGTCCATTGACTTCTTCAAACTGTATTTCACTGCTGACATTGTTGGTTACCTGTGTCAGTTTACAAATAAATATGTACAGCAGCATGGACCTAACAAGCCTACTGTCTTTACTGGATGGTATGATGTTACTCCAGAAGAGTTGTATCGCTTTTGTGCTTTGCTACTGTATGCTGGTCTTGTACCAGCCCCAAGTCTTGATCGCCTCTGGTCAAGAAAAAGTCTTTACAATGGACTGTGGGCCAGGGCAGTTATGTTTAGAAACAGATTCAAAGCAATAATGAGTTTTTTTTAAAGTTTTAGACCCAAAAACTGAAGACTCTCAAGATAAGCTATGTAAAGTGAGAATGTTGTTAACATATATTAGAATGAAGTGCAAGAAGCTATACCAACCTGATCAAAATGTTTCTGTTGATGAAAGAATGGTTAGAAATAACGGGTGTTATTCGTTTCGACAGTATATTAGTGACAAGCCAACAAAATGGGGGATGAAGTTATTGGTTCTTGCTGATGCTGTTAGTGGATATACTTATGACTTTGATGTTTATTTAGGTAGGAATATTGCAAATGGACCATTTGGTTTAGCTTATACTGTAGTTATAAATCTTATGAAATCTTTGGTGAAACAAGGATATAGTGTTTATTTTAATAATTTTTATACATCCATTCAGTTACTGGAGGACTTGTGGAAGTTAGGGACTGGAGTTTGTGACACATTTCTTAGAAACAGAAAGGGGTTTCCAGCTGCACTTTCAAATATAAAGGAATTTGAAAAAAAATAGTATTAGAGGTGAAATGAGGTGGGTTAGAGATGAAGAATTACTAGCACTGCAGTGGAGAGGTAACAAAACTATAACACTGGTTTCAATCATTCACAATGCAAATGGCCATAGGTTCGCTAAAGTTAATGGGAATTTTCGAGAACTTAATGTTAGACAACCAAATCTTGTAAGGGATTACAATATATACATGAAAGGATTGGACAAGAGTGTCCAGCTGATTAACTAGTACAATGTTTTGAGAAAGACCAATAAATATTGGAGAACTTTTTTTTCACTTTCTGAATATTGCTATGGTAAATGCTTACATTTTATTTCAAGACTGGCAGAAAAAATACCCAGATGTAGAAGAACTGAAAAGACCAGTTAGATATGGTCAGCTAGATTTTACAGAACTAATAAGGGAATTGGGGAACTGTTAAGGTATTTTATTGGCATGGTCTGCTAGAGGTTAACAGCATAAGATTAATAGGTGACTACGTTTAATATAATGTAAATAATTGTTAGTTAGTGTACGCGATACACACGATTGATTATGACGTGTATGCGTTGGTATGTCACGCACCGTGACTAGGTTACCAGCCCCCTTTTCTTAGATGACCGTCAAACGGATAAGACGTGTCCTATAATCCTTCCAGTGGTAGGCATGATATTGCCGCACATATGTTATTGCAGTACGGACATGGGTCAGTCCGATATTCTTATGAAGAGAGGAATGTATCGAGGTTAGTAATTTTAACTAAAGTCAAGGAAGGATGAAATTATGGTCCACATTCGTTTTATATCGCCAGACGTCTAATCTCATTGTCGGCCGTTGGATGTCCCAACCGCGCGTACATATAGTTACGACGTTCTGACTATAGTGTTGCATATTATTGGACCAGGACTATAATGCATGGATAGCATTTATGATGTATGATTCAATTCTAATATATAATGTTTTCATAATCAACCTCCATGGACTGTCTACTGTTTGAAATGTATATTAAAAATTGTGTGGACTCGAGAAGAGACTTATCACGTTCATTGAAGTTACAAATTCAACAATTATGATACTGAGTTCAAACCTTGTGACAGACAGAAAGTATTAACTCACATTCGCGTAACTATTCCAACAATAGCACGATCAAGAATTAATGAATCAAATGACCAGAACTAAGAAGCTTATTGAATCAATGAGAACGGTGGCTTTCCACAACGACCACTGAAATAGAAGACGGGGCCGCAACAACAATAAAAGAAGTGAATCGTATAAAGCCCCGCAACAAAGTGGTTGCCATTGCTGGGGAACGAAGGAAGAAAGAAATTTTTCTTGTTTACATACTTTCACGGACTGTTTACGATTACAAGAAAACGTTCAAGTCACATGATTCCGAACATGACGTGGCTTGTGTAACTATGCAAAAATCAGTGACGTCACAATATTCCGTGTACAAGCCAACGATCGAAGGACGATGCCAGCTCACCTAATGTTTCATTCAAGAATACAACTTCTCAGTAGATCATAGGATTGAAAAGACATTATTTACCAACAAGGAGCAAACAGTCCTATCCTCTAGTCTAGGCCGTTGGTGAAGATCGCATCGGACGACGGGTTAAAAGATAAGTCTCAGTTCGTGACTGTTGTCATTCATAAGAAACATCACTGAGTCTAATTCACATTTTGCAGGCATGTCCGTTCTATATATTTTATATGCACGTTATATTTGTTTTCATTGTTTGTGCTGTGCCTAATTTGTGGGAGGTTGGAGTGGAGATTCAGAATGAATAAATTATGGCTCTACGGATTGCCGATATTCATTCTGAACGGTCTTTAGGGTAGTGAATTAAATCGCATTTCGCGGAGAACGCGTCGATGACATTTCCGGGGCTTGTTTCGTTCGGGACTGCATTTAATTCACAGTATATGTTAGATGTCTAGTTTGGTGAAATAATCGGTGTATTTTATCGTATTCAGTTTAAATTCTATTTAGTTTGGTAACAATGTTAGTAATCTATCTTGTTCTTTCTGATCTTGCTATTATTCAGTTCATTTTTTTTTGTATAACCGTCAATGAGTCCATGTTTGCGTCATTAATTTTTGTGTACGCAGATTTAACTCTATATTCAGTTAACCTTCACCCTACTCTATATTTCCGGTTTGCAGATTTGGTTTCATAATATCAATTTTTATTGTAGAAACGTCTTGTTTCGTGATAATATGGTTTGTTTATCCTTGGTTTACCCATCGTATCGTATGTCCTCATTTCATCTGTTCATGATTTAACACTAATAATATAATTTCTTGCTTAATAAGAGTGTATATGAATATAATTAAAATTTAATGACTTTTAAGGAGAATTAGGGACTTTGCACCAATTTGCAGTGGTAGTCCAAGAAATGGGCGATGCACTTTATAGCTCATGATTAAGGCATAATATAATAATAATATATATTTATAAAATAATTTGACTTTTTAGTCTGTCCTGCATATAAAGGACATAGTGTATATTATTTGGTACATTTTTTCCATTACTAAATGATTTACTTAGCACATATCACTGACTGAATGATATAATACTTGAGGAATAATACTATTTATTATTAGGTGCATGATAGTAATTCAGCACCCGAAATAGATAAATATCATAACTATTTATGATATATTAACGAGTATATATGTAATATTTTCCCAACATAGTATGTCTATGTATGGAATCTACAAATAATAGTTAGATAATATTACAATTAATTAAATTGAACATTCCCAGATTAAGTTCAATAATATTATGATTGTTTATATCGACTATTCATAAATTGAATAAGTATAATAATTACTTAAAATTTATTGGTGATTATTACATAACCATTACGTACAATATTAACGTCAAGATGCTTAACTTAGACTATTTTATTAAAAATGGTAAAGATTTTGGGAAAAAAGGAGAACTTCTCGAGGCTTATGCATTGGCTGAATTTGCAAAATATAAGGCAGAAGAGGAGGAAAAGAAAGCCATTGCTAAAGCAGAGATGGAAGAACTTGAAAGAAAAGAAAAGAAAGCCATTGCTAAAGCAGAGATGGAAGAACTTGAAAGAAAACAGGCGGAAAAGAAAGCCATTGCTAAAGCAGAGATGGAAGAACTTGAAAGAAAACAGGCGGAAAAGAAGGCAGAATTAAGACAAGAAGAAGAAAGAAAGATAGCAAGAGATGAAATCCTACGGATTGAAGAAGAGAATAAATTGAAACGACAAGAAATCATACTGCAGCAAGAAATGGAATTGCAACGACTTAAATTAGAAACAGCAAAACTTAATTCACAGGGCGCTGCAGCAACCCAAAATGATACTGCTCAATCTGGATCTTCATCCACACGACTTAAAGGTAATTATTACTTTAAGCTGCCTCCATTCAAGTTACACGTAGATGACCTTTCATCGTGGCTCGCGCGCTTTGAGGACATATGTAAGGTGAATAACCTTGACAAAGCGGCATGGGCACTGAAACTTAAGGAATTTCTAGATGGCGAACCTGCAAGTGCAGCACAAAATATAGATCCAACACTATCAACAGACTATGAGGCCATTAAGACGTTGTTACTACGTCGTTTCCACTTGAACGAAGAGGCATGTAGATTGCGTTTTAAAAGTTTGTTGCCAGATAACAATAGAGATTTCACAGGTTTTATTGCTAACATACGCAATACTTTTAACAGATGGGTTGAACTGGCAGGTGTCAACAAATCCTACGACAAGTTAGTCGATTTGTTATTGAGGGATAAAGTATTATCGTCTGTCAGCCCACCATTCTTTGCTTATCTGCAAGAAAGAAAACCAGAATCTATTGATGAGTTAGAAAAAATTTCTTTAAATTACTGCACAGCTCATCCGAATGCTAATATTTCTGGCACATTGATAAGAGAACCACTTCCTGTAGCCTCCAATATGGCATATCATAATCATAACAAACCTAGAACACACAGTGTAGACAGGGGTAGGTTCAAAGGAAACTATGACATTAATTTTCATAAGGGACAGAATAACTTTAACAATAACTTTAATAGAGGACGACAACAAACCAGAAACTATTCACCTCAGTCAAGAAATAACAGTAATCCACGTAACTCAAGTTATAATCGATCATATAACTATAATAATGATTACAAGTGGAACAATAGCGATAATTATAACTCGAGACATCGAGATAACAGTTACAATAGAGGACAACGGGATAATTCATCTAATTATTCTCGTCATCGTTCTCATTCTCGTAGATCGACAACTTATAACCATAATACAGGGGCAGCTGTTACTACTGCTACAACCCCTAGGGTTCAGAGTTCAACTACTGATAACAAAATACAGTCATCGTCTACTTGTTTTGCAATGAATTATAACGTGGCAAATAGTTGCCCAACATGTAATCTTATATTTCAGAAAGCAAAAGAGACAGTTCTGAACTGCGGTCATATTCTACCAGAAGTCAGTCTAGCAGTCAATGACGGAACAGGATCACTGATCTTCAACAGAGGAAAAGTTAATGGATCCATCGTCTCAGTCTTAAGAGATTCGGGATCGACCACGATCGGAATCCGTCAGACACTTGTTCATCCAAATTGTGCAACTGGAGAACATGTCAGGTGCATGACTTTTGGGGGAACCATAGAATATTATCCAACAGCTATTATTTACATTGACACACCTTTCTTCACAGGCAATGTTAAAGCATGCATGTTAAGAAACCCAATTGCCGACCTTATGGTGGGATGCATACACGGGAGTAAAGATTGCACACCAGATGAGATTATTCAATGGGAAAAAAATAATCTATACATCGGAAATGCAGCAATAACCAGAGCACATACAAAACAATTAGAGACTATAGACACGGAAAACAAGGAAACAAATGATCATGAAAATATCGAGATTCATTCTGCTATTGACCGAGTATCATTTGCTGCAAAACAGAGGGAAGACAGGTCACTAACAAAATTTTTTACGCTGGTCAACAAAGATGACAATCTTTCTAGGAACATAAATTATAGTCAGTGGTTTAGTATTAAAAATGACATTTTATTAAGATGTTTTATGGATAAAACTCAGATAAGACAACAAGTCATGGTACCTTTTGCTTTTAGGCGGTACATACTTCAACATGCACATGATTCTAAGTGTGCAGGTCACATGGGTTATACTCGTACACGTTCACGAGTATTATCTTCTTTTTTTTGGCCGGGAGTATCACGAGATATTTCACAGTACGTACGCTCCTGTACGATATGCCAAGAAGTGAAAGCACGGGGAGCCTTTCACACGGCGCCTATTCAGGCTTGTGATATATCGGTGAGACCTTTCGACAAAATGGCCATTGATATCATTGGCCCACTTTTACCATCAGCCAGAGGACATAGGTTTATTCTCACTTGCATCGATTTATGCACACGATGGCCAGAAGCCATCCCATTAAAAACAACCACCACAACAGATGTAGCTGATGCACTACACTTGATCTTTTCTAGAGTAGGTTTTCCTAGAAAACTTTTGTCAGATCATGGTTCTCAATTTATATCTGAGACTATGACGGAGGTAATGAAGACTTGGCAAATAGATAGAAACCTCAGCAGCATTTATCACCCAATGAGTAATGGTGCTGTAGAAAGACTTAACCGTACACTCAAACAAATGCTACATAAAGTTACAGTTAACCATCCACAGGACTGGGACAGAGTGCTACCAGCGGTGTTATTCGCTTATCGAGAGGTGCCAAATGAACAAACTGGCTTCTCTCCGTTTCATTTAGTCTTTGGCGCTCCTCCAAGAGGTCCTATGGGACTGATAAAAGATTTATTAATCGATTCTGAGATGACTCAGGACACTCAGTCATCCTATGAATATGTAATTAATCTCCGGAATAACATTATTGATGCCTGTCAAATGGCAACAGCTTCATCTGAGGCTGCGAAAGAGAAAGCTAGAACTTTCCAAAACAGTAATAGACGATTACGTCAATTATTTCCAGGAGATCAAGCTTATGTGTTATTGCCACATAACAATAATAGACTACTAATCTCGTGGAATGGTCCTTACCAGGTTATCAATAAGATTTCTGATGTTGATTATGTCCTGGACATTAAGGGACATCACAAAATATTTCACATAAATATGCTCAAGCAATTTCATACTCGACCTGAACATCTACAAGCTATTTTTCATGAATTAGATGACACTTTCAGACCTACATGTCACTATTCTAATTTATCCGTTATCCAGGAAGAAGAATCTTCTTTTCCTGAGGTACAGTTAGCTTTACCTGTACCTGTAGTACAATCTAGCGAATCTTGGCGGGACGTAACCATCTCTTCGTCGGTTACACCGCAACAGCATCAAAAGATTGCTGATCTGCTACAATCTTATCCAGATGTGTTGACCGATGTTCCAGGTCGCACATCAGTCATTAATCATGACATCACTCTTAACGAGGATACTCCAATTCGGGTACATCCTTATTCTGTTCCTATACACTTTCTTACTAAAACTACTAAGGAACTTGAACAGATGTTATCTTTAGGAATTATCGAAACTAGTAATTCCCCATTTTCTTCTCCATTAGTTATTGTCCGAAAGAAGGACAATAACATTAGACTATGCGTCGACTATAGAAAATTAAATGCACAAACGATAGTTGATAGCGAACCACATCCACTTCTCGATGACTTACTGCCACGTCTATCGACAGCAACTATATTTACTAAGATAGACTTAACTAAAGGTTATTGGCAGATACCACTAACCGAAAAAGCAAAATACTACACAGCGTTTTCAACTCCGCTAGGTCTATACCAGTGGAACGTGATGCCTTTTGGGCTGGTTAACGCTCCAGCTACCTTTGTTCGCATGATGCGACACATTTTTTCAGGTAGACCAGACATTATTACATATATAGATGACATATGCTTGTTTAGTTCATCTTTTGAGGAACATTTTTTGGGTCTTGGATACGTTTTTGATACCTTGAGAAGGTACAAGTTAACTGCTAAACCTACAAAATTACAGGTAGCATTTCATGAGATCACTTTTTTGGGTCACATTATTGGAGCTGGATATATCCGAACATTACCCAGTACAGTTTCAAAAATTTTAAACATTTCCGTTCCTCAAACGAAGAAACAAGTGAGAAGCTTGTTAGGTCTAGTCCAATATTACAGTAGATTCGTACCTAACTTGTCATCCATCACTGCTGTATTGTCCTCATTACTAAAGAAGAACATGCCAGTGAAAGTGACATGGACTGACGAATGTGACAGAATTTTTCGGCAAATAATTTCTATATTTTCAAATCCACCTATTTTGAGATTAATTGATGCTTCTAAAAAGTTCATTCTTCGTACAGATGCGAGTAACTACGGAATTGGCGCATGTTTGCTCCAATACCATGACGACATCCTCCATCCAAACTTGTACGTGTCACGAAAACTGAAACCACCAGAAGTGAAGTACTCTACGGTTGATCGCGAACTCTTAGCCGTCGTGTGGGCGATAACCAAACTAGAAAAATTCCTACTGGGAGCCCCTTTTGTAGTACAAACCGATCAAAGGGCCGTAGCATCACTACAACGAGCAAATCACAAGAGTCCAAAATTGACCAGATTTGCTATACTCCTCCAACCCTTCGAGTTTTCAATCGAGTACATCACAGGATCCGACAACATCTTGGCAGATACATTATCTCGAAATCCTAATGATGTCGATTCCTAATTTACGTTGTTTGTCGCAAAGACAATACTATGTACAGAGAAACTTAATCAAAGAACATAGCACCATCGTTGCTTTTTGACACATGAATGAACCATTTACTCAGCTGCTTTCTATAGGCAAATTATACGCAAAGTGACTGCAATCAATTGACACTATATTCGTCTTTACACCGGGACTTTCCTGGTTTACATTTGTCACAACATTGTTTCAAAACACTTCGGAGAAAATAAATGACATTCCAGTCGAACTAATTCGTTATATAACGTGATTCAGAATACTTGAACATTTTGTCTAATGGAAATTCAAGGATCAAGACTACGAATGGATCTTCATATCCAATGTTAATTACTTTAATTTATTCTTTAAAACTAATCCACATTAAAATGACAAGTGAGTTGAATTTTAAAAAAATGAATGAAACTTAAAAAAATGAAAGAAAGAAAAGAAAACTCACATAATTCTTTGATTATATTCTTAGAATTACATGATTATATTGCATACTATTGTTTAAATTAGTTAGAAAGGTATTAATAACTTAATACTACACTTACTTGATGTTCAACACACATAACTTAGTTAAATTTATACATCATTTTTTTTCTTTCTCTAATTTATTCTTTATTCGTTATTATGTCTTTCTTTAACAGATCCTCTCATTTTTCTTACATTAGATTTTCAACAACTTATTCTTATTCCATACCTAGTATAGTTATTTAGTTTAATTTTAACACTTTAAATTAGTCTGACATGACATTTTATCACGACATATTTTAAGTTAATTAATTATTTAATTAGAGATCGACATTACCATTCTCTTTTAGTTCTTATTACCATTTATATTTATTTATGATATAAATAATGAATATATTACATGACTATTGGTTAGTCGACATGACCACGACATTGGTTCTAGACAGAACGTCGTAGGCCATATGCCGCAATCTCGTTAAATTTTTTTTTTGATATTGTTAACATATTGGTATTTTTTCAGATGGGTTTTTGTTAAAAAAAATCTATCTAATAGATTTTTTTTTCCCCCAGTGGACAGGGAATTGTTAAGGTATTTTATTGGCATGGTCTGCTAGAGGTTAACAGCATAAGATTAATAGGTGACTACGTTTAATATAATGTAAATAATTGTTAGTTAGTGTACGCGATACACACGATTGATTATGACGTGTATGCGTTGGTATGTCACGCACCGTGACTAGGTTACCACACCCTTTTCTTAGATGACCGTCAAACGGATAAGACGTGTCCTATAATCCTTCCAGTGGTAGGCATGATATTGCCGCACATATGTTATTGCAGTACGGACATGGGTCAGTCCGATATTCTTATGAAGAGAGGAATGTATCGAGGTTAGTAATTTTAACTAAAGTCAAGGAAGGATGAAATTATGGTCCACATTCGTTTTATATCGCCAGACGTCTAATCTCATTGTCGGCCGTTGGATGTCCCAACCGCGCGTACATATAGTTACGACGTTCTGACTATAGTGTTGCATATTATTGGACCAGGACTATAATGCATGGATAGCATTTATGATGTATGATTCAATTCTAATATATAATGTTTTCATAATCAACCTCCATGGACTGTCTACTGTTTGAAATGTATATTAAAAATTGTGTGGACTCGAGAAGAGACTTATCACGTTCATTGAAGTTACAAATTCAACAATTATGATACTGAGTTCAAACCTTGTGACAGACAGAAAGTATTAACTCACATTCGCGTAACTATTCCAACAATAGCACGATCAAGAATTAATGAATCAAATGACCAGAACTAAGAAGCTTATTGAATCAATGAGAACGGTGGCTTTCCACAACGACCACTGAAATAGAAGACGGGGCCGCAACAACAATAAAAGAAGTGAATCGTATAAAGCACCCGCAACAGGAACATAGGTTTGTATGACGATGTACCACTCGCTTCAAAGCCACCAGTTTTTTCTCGGCACGCCATGGACCCAGAGTTTACAAAGACAAGAAGAAATTGTAAGCATTGCTATCAGACTGTAAAGATTGAAAGAAAAACAAAAGTTAAATGTAAAGTTTGTGATACTTTTTTATGTTTTCATGCAGGTAGGAATTGTCTGTCAGAATACCACAAGCCTTAGTAGGAAATATATAAAGATGTGTTAAGTCTTTATTATGTCACCCTCATAACTGATTTTAGTTATGTGTTAGTGATCATACAGTGTTACACTAGAAATATGTCTACTGAAGTCATATTTCATTAATTTAGTTAAGATGTTGCAGCTACTTATAATAACTGTAATGTATTCAGTGGAAGATTGTTTTTTTAATATTTTTTTTTAAAGCCTAGTTATGTAACATTTCAAAAATTTGCATAATTTTATTATTTAATGTTTAATTGTTTTGGAAATGTAACATATAATGCAGAAATGGTCAGATTACATTAAAATATTGTTATGACTAAAACTCATAACACAGTATTCTGTATTCACATAGGTATCGATTGTTGATACCATGTTTGTTTAGGGACCGTATCCACGGGTTACCCGGAAGTACGTCATTGACTTTGGTACTGTTTTAACAGAAATAAAACCGGTCTCAACTTGGCATACGCCAAGGAGCTTACGTGGCCTTTTTTTGTGTAGCCTGCAAAGTGGACGGACGCATCTTGTGTTCAGCTCCGAGAGTGTGTTATATTTCCAACTATTTAGATCGCCCGCATGTTGAGTTGGGTCGATGCTAACATTTTACAGTGAGAGAAGTGTGTGCTGTATTCTTGTGTACGTAAGTTGGAACTTATTCAATAAACTTTGCAGAACAATGTCGACGGACATTTTGTCAGCAGAAGACTACATGACGACGTTCAAGACTGGCTAGGTAATGCCATTGTCTTATCGATTGATATCTCTTGAAAGTACTGGAGCAGTGTATTGTAATAAACTGATGTCGTCCTATCGTCCAACCTGGCCTTACATCTTCTTCATTATAGAAGATTATTTTATGAAAGAAGGCTGATTGAAAAGTGTCACCGGCATCTGTGCATGCCTGGTCAATATACGAATTAATGAAGAGGACCTCTCCGAAGAAACCCCTTCATCTAACAACCTACAAATACAAATATATTATAACGCAACATTTGGGGGCCAAGCTAAAGGACCGTGTGATCTACAGCCATTATCATGTTCTGCAAAATACCTACAGTCGTCACTGGGGATTTCGTGCCCTGTTCCAGTTTTTAAAGATGGCGAACTGGATCGTCTGCTAGCCGGAGAAAGGTTACGCAGCCATATTCGCAGTACAAGTTCAGTACTATTTAGTTCCAGTCTAAGGGATCATATGCAAGGTGCATATTATTTACTGCAGCATGCTTCGTTGCAAATGTCAAGTATTTTGCTGAAGATGGAGATGTTCAAGACTACAGACCAAAGTAAAGTTCTGTTCAAGTCAGCTGCTCTGGATTGCTAGGTCTAACGTCGGTCTGCTTACCTGGATTACATCGGTCCTGGAAGAAAAAGGCGGCGGAACTAGAGGAAATTTTTTCACTGGCAATCAGATAAGTGAATTTTTAGTTACATACAGTCTGTTTCACTAAATTATCCTGTTTGCCAGAGTTCTTTTTACCATGTTAACCATGCACAAGCTACGATTGTCTGGTTCACCACTGTGCACATGTGGATTAAACGAACAAACTGCTGAGCATGTTCTACAGGAGTGTCCTCTGTATGACCAGTTAAGAAAGATATACTGGCCCAATGACTCAACACTAAACTCAAAGCTATATGGAGTTAAAGAGGAACTTCAAACAACAGTCGAATTCATCATGAGAACTCGTCTGACGGTGTTATCATCAAAGATGCGATCGCAAGAAGAAGAAGAAGAACCATGTTAATGTATCTATGTCATTAAATGTCTATGATTATAGGGAGGTTGGCGGGACCTGTAATTTGTTTTCAATACCGACATATGTCTGGTCGAAAAGAATTAACAGGCGTTCTTTAGTTTTTGCATCTGTGTAGTCCAAATTGAGGGGCCAGCGTACATTGCTGTGTGGGATACTGCCTCAATTGAAGTATACAGATCCATTTTTTGTCTAGTTGTGCAGTATTGTTAAGTGTAAAGTATGTTCTTCTTGTGAAGTTTAGTGTAATTTTTTTATTCAGTTTGCTCCATTATTGTTTGTGATATTGTTGGTCTTACCTTACTGTCATTTATTTATTAGATATCATACATGTTGTAAACTTGTGCTTGTCTTGTCATATGTGTGATAGAGCTACATTTTATTTATTTGTTCTATTCATACATTTCTGCCTTAGTTTTCTATTTGCATTTGCTTCTGTTGGCTCTGTTCACTGTATTAAGTCATCCTGTTTGTAACCATTGTCTGTTATTGCTCCATATTAACATACATATTACTATCTACTATTACATGCAGTTGGGTGAATTTGAGGTGATAAAATAAGTATTGAACATATTACTCACATATTGGGAATATAATAAATTTACATTATTGTTTTCCTATTTAAAAGCACAATAATTGTAAATCATGGCTATTGCAGAGTATTTCATGAAACTTGGTAAAGAGTTTGGTATGGAAGGTGAGATATTGAGAACCTATGTAGAGAAGGAACTCGGAGATCAAAGACAATTGGAAAGGGAGGAGAAAAAAGCAGCTGAACAATTGTCTGAAAAAAAGAAGAGCAGAAGAAATAGCTCTTGAGGAAAAAAAAAGAGAAGAAGAATTAAATGAAAAAAGAAGACAAGAAGAATTGTCTGAAAAAAGAAGAGCAGAAGAGTTAGCTCTTAAAAAAGGAACACTAGCCTATGCTCAAGCTGAGTTAAGAGATAAACAAGCTCAGGAACTCAGATTAGCAGAATTGGAGAATGAAAAATTACGACTACAGCAACCACAGGTTAATCCTATGAATGGTGGTGCTGAAAATAAAGAGTATTCTTCTTCTTTTAAGTTAAATTTGCCAAAATTTAACTCATCGATAGATGACATATCATGCTATCTGAATAGATATGAGACGTATTGTCAAGAATTTAAAGTTGATAAAACTACATGGTCCAGTAGTCTAATGAACTTATTGGTGGGTGAAGCACTTACTTCAGTCTTAACCTTAGATGAGCAGACTAGGAAAAACTATGATGCTATTAAAGCCATGTTATTGAAGAAGTATCAATTAGATGATAATGGCTATAGAATGAAATTTAAGTCACTATTACCTTATTCAGCAAAGGATTTTACTGAATTTATTTCAGCTTGTAAGCTATACTTTGCTAGATGGATTGAGTTATCCAAAATTGAAAAAAAAACATGTTAAGGACTATCTGATTTGATTCTAAGAGACAAGGCTTTGTCTTCAATTAGTGGAGATTTTTTGTCATTTCTGCAGGAGAGGAAACCTGAGAATTTTGCTAACCTAGAAACCCTCGGTAGACAATACCAAGTCGCACATCCAAATAGAAATTTGAGTGCCAATAATATTAAGGATGCCTTGCCAGTTGCATCTGCCAGGATGGTAAACTATAATACACCTAGGCAAAGATCTAACAGCATTGACAAAAATTACAGAGTTAACCAAAATTTTAACTATGGAAATAACAGAGGTAGATACAATTTCAATAAGAAAAATCAACAGCCTCAGAGATATTATAATTCTAATGCTGACGGATACTATGGACAACAGTCATCATTCAGATCCAATGATTATCAGAACAGAGGAGGATCTAATAATAGATCAGGCAGAGGACAAAGGTCATTCCATAGAAGTAATGATAATTATGGTAATAATAGAAGTTCTTTTCAGAACAATAATTATAGACAGTCAAGGAACCCTGAACGTTCAAATACTGCCGTAAATGTGAGTGACAATAATTCAGGTCAAAATAATGTTAGGGTAGCTCATGCAAATGCGTGTAGTGTTGATCTATCCAACAGTGCTAATTGTACTGAATGTAGTTCTTTATTTCAGCTACAAGGAGTGCCAAGACTGTTATGTGGACATCCTTTACTAGTCATGTCCTCATTTGAGAGTACTGGTTCACTGGTACTTGATAAAGGTTTTGTAAACAATAAATTAGTGCCACTGTTGAGGGACACTGGTGCAACAACAATTGGTGTGCGTGTAGCGAAATCTGTGAAATAATCGCTAAATTCAGTAAGATTTTACTCCTATGATAATAAATAAACTCACCCGTGTGTGGTTGCCTATCGTCGTCTCTACGCCAGTAGAGCGCTGAATTTTGTGCAGTGGTAATGCTTAGAAAATGATCTCGCCGTCAAATCTTACACGCTTTCCTAGTTCGTCCTTGAGAATTAAAAATAACATTTTGCAGGGTCAAGGAGTAATTGTTCCAAGACCGAGAGAGAGAAGAAGGGAGGTGGATGAAGGAGCGACAGAAGAAATGCTACCATTGTCACGCGTTTGGGTTTTGAAACGCCAAATTGTAATGAGAGCGCGACAGTATTGCCTTGAGCAGATTTGAAAAACAAGACGCAAAGCCCCATGCATGCATCGTATTATATTCTCGCAGTTGAAATGTATATACACACACACAGTCAGCTCTCATTTCCTGTCTAGTAGTGTATTTCTGACGTAACCCAAACAAGTTGTTTTATTTTGAATAAAAATGATAGAGAAGGGGGGAAAGATGGCCAACTTGTGGAAAAGTATATAATTGACGACTTACAGTGACGAATATGAAAATCCAAACGACAATGAATATGGCCATAAAAATCATATATAAGGATAGCTTAGAACCTCCTGAGCAATAATATGTTTTAAAATACATAGTAGCCCAATTATTAACCAAGATATTGAAATAATACTATATATCTTCGATCGGTACGGACGGACTGTTGTTTTTGCTCATTCTATTTATAACATTATTTGGGGATGCAAGTTTAATAAAGAGGCATTAGAGTGATTCAAATCCGATTGGTTAGTATAGGAGTATAGGAAGGAGGGTATTGGTTGGCCCAAAAGCTAAATATATTTGGCAGACTCACTCCTAGTATGTTTGGAGTTTTTTTTTTCAAATTTGAATTGAATAGCTAGACCTCGCTGTGATTGGGCCAGTCTAGTGATATTGGCAAAAAGCTTCCAAGGCTTGTCGCCATTTGATACATAATTGTTAATATGCAAGCTGCGTTGAGAACAGCAGTGCTAAGAGTGAAATAAATAAAAAACCTTGGCAGTATGGACCAGGGCAAAGCTGAACTTATATATATATATATGCTAATGCCAGTCAACGTATGTTTGTGATATTTCCATTGAATTGTGGTAAGAACGAAATTTATTAACCTTGTTATTACAAAAATGTGGTGTATAAGATACTGCTTTATTGGGAATGTTTTGCGACTAAGTACATAGATCCCCTAGCAGACTTATGCAGGGCCTATGGGGTTGCTCACACGCAGTAAAACTTACATGAGTTATATAACTTAAAATGATTTCCACAGTACCAGTGGGAAGGCTAACCCACATTATCCTATGGGAGAGGATCATTGTTGAAGTGTCAGAGGCATTGTAGCCATTAGGGAGAAGAATAGGAGCACTGGTATGAGTTGTTATCTCAAATGAAAATGGTTGAAATGTGTTGGCCAGAGAGATCTGACCCTTTTCTTTTATTGAATTATACCATGTATTACTTGTGGAATGATATTGTAGATGTGTTATAAAGAATCATAACCTTGTTTCAGGGATTTTGTTCTGGTGCTACGTTAGTGCCAGAACTCTGGTGTATTTTATCTTCGTGAGAGAAATTGAAATTTTTGCTGGTACACGCTGTCTACCACACTACACCAGGGACTGTGTCAGATTGGTCATTCGGTTGAAATTTTTGCTGGTACACGCTGTCTACCACGAATCAACCCTTAAAATATAGGAGATTGTCAGCATCGTAACTACTACCAACGGAAGATAAGTGCCTTTGTGTCGGCACTAAGAGTTCATCCACTTGCATTAAAACTTAATAAATAAATTAATTTACTGTTGAATAAACATTCCACAAGAGATAGAGAAAAGAGAGGGTGTGAGGAAAATACTCCAACCCACCATTAATTACCAGTGTTAACTTAGCCTATAGTAATACCTAAATATAATTAGATTGTAATATTGCTTTATATGGACAGAAGATCCATTGTGGTATTTAATTTTATGTAAATAAAACCATAATTTTCATTTTGTTGTTGGTCCTGACTCAGAAAATTCTGAATCAGGGCAAATAAAATTGTAATATAGTCTATTACATAACATTCAGCCACAGACTTCTATAAGATATATCATAGAGTGTTAGTCTGTATTTGGTTGTTGTATTGAACCAGTCCTATTTATGTGATATAATTAAAGCGTATTTGTATTGATTTGTCTTACATTGCATTATATCTTCATTACTCTAGACACTTAGACGTAGTCACATAACTAATAAATAAAAATCTAGAGTCAAGTGATATCATAGAGTGGTAGCAGCTAGGTTCCCTAAAAATACTTAACCATCAACTACTAAACTCAGGGGCCTACACAGCTGACCTCACTTGGGTAGACAAATAATATTAAATAATAACATCTATAACACCAAATCCACCACAGTGCGCAGGTCTTTGGTGGATTAGTCGGATTACACGGGCAACATAGTGAGGTGCATTACCTTTGGTGGCACAGTGGAACACTATCCAACAGCGGTAGTATTCCAGGATACACCTTATTTCACAGGAAGAACTCTTGTGTGTCTGCTTAATAGCCCTATTTCTGGAATAATCCTAGTAAATGTTCCAAATTTACATGAATGTTCTAGAGAAGACATTAAGAATTGGGAACAACAGCACTTAATAACTGCAAATGCTGTTACTACAAGAGCACAAGCTCGTGCTGAAATGAATAATCACAACCCCAGTGATATTGTGTTGGATGAGGTAATGAATGATGGGGAGGAGTCTGAAGATCAGATGAATGATGAACATCATGATAATGATGGAAATAATGAAAATGAAAAGGAAAATATTGATTTGGAAGATGATGATAATTTACAAATGGAATTGATCGATAAAGGATCATTTGTACAAAGGCAAAGAGAAGATGATTCTTTAAAGAAATTTTTTCGTTTGGCAACATCATACAAGATGATGTTTGATAATACGACTAAGCATTGGTACTCGTTAAAGAATGATATTTTAATTAGAAATTTTCAAGATGTTACATCTGTGAAATAACAGATTATTGTACCTACTTGCTTTAGACCATTTGTCTTACGACATGCCCATGACATAAATTGTGCAGGTCATTTGGGTATTGCAAGGACGAAACAAAGAGTGTTATTACATTTCTTTTGGCCTGGTATGGCTAAAGACGTGAAAATTTTTTGTCGCACATGTTCAGTGTGCCAAAGTGTCGCGACAAAAAGACCTATCCAGGCATCTGATATTTCTTTGCGTCCATTCCCAAAGATGGCTATTGACCTTATTGGTTCATTAAAAGTCCCATCAGCTAGGGGTCACAGATTTGTGCTTACCTGCATTGATATGTGTACCCGATGGCCGGAAGCAATACCGCTTAAATCTATATCAACTGTTGACGTCGCAGATGCGCTATTTTTAGTATTCAGCAGATTGGGTTTTCCCGAAAATATACTATCGGATCGGGGTTCCCAGTTCACCTCAGATACTATGAAAGAAGTAATGAAGATATTTGGTATTGATAGATCGCTTAGTTCAATCTATCACGCCCAGGCGAATGGGAAAATTGAAAGATTTAACAGAAGTTTAAAACAAATGTTGGGTAAGGTTACGACTAAGTATCCACAAGATTGGAATAGAATACTGCCTGCTGTTCTCTTTGCATATCGAGAAATTCCCAATGAAAACACAGGATTTGCTCCATTTGAAATAGTGTTTGGTGCAAACCCAAGAGGTCCCATGGCTATTCTGAAACAATTACTTATTGGATCCAACATGGATGAGGAGGTTCAAACATCGTATCAATATGTTGTGAATCTAAGACAAAAGATTATGGACGCATGCAACATTGCAGTGAGGTCCTCAGAAAGAGCAAAATTAAAGGCTCGATTGTTCATCAATCAAAACAGGAAACTGCGCCAATTATAGCCAGATGAGGAAGTTTACGTATTGCTTCCCAACAAGGACAATAAATTATTGTTTTCGTGGAAGGGTCCTTACACAATTGTTGATAAAGTGTCAGATGTTGACTATGTGTTATCTGTTTAGGGAAAAGATAAAATTTTCCATATTAATATGTTACAACAGTTTCATACTCGACCTCCGCATCTGAAACCTATCTTTGAAGCGATTGACGAATCTGTTGTTCGTCACTCCTCCTTAGCAGTTATTCAGGAGGAGAACTCTGACGTTTCTGATGGTGGTGAACCTATATTGTCTTTACCTGATATACATCTTTTGTCGATTGAAAGCTGGAAAGATGTTTCCATTGCTTCTACGTTATCTTCTAATCAGAAAAAGCAGATTTCTGTATTACTACAATCTTTTTCTGATGTGCTCACGGATGTTCCTGGGCATACAGATATCATTCAGCATGATATCTTGCTTACAGACTTTACACCTATTAAACTCAAACCGTACCCTATACCGATTCATTTGCAATCTCGGGTACAAGAAGAAATAAAACAAATGATTAGGTTGAATATAATTGAACCGTCTAATTCGCCATATAGTTTTCCTATGGTTTTGATCAGAAAGAAAGACACATCTATTCGCATTTGTATAGATTTTAGACGTTTAAATGCTGTCACGATTCAAGACGCGGAACCTTTGCCGCTCCTTGAATCCCTTCTGGATAGATTGTCCACAGCTACATACTTTACTAAGTTTGACCTATCCAAGGGATATTGGCAAGTGCCATTAACTGACAAATCTAAGCCTTACACAGCTTTCGCTACGCCTTTAGGTTTGTTTCAATTCAATTACATGTCTTTCGGTCTGGTTAACGCTTCTGCTACTTTTGTTCGCAAGATGCGTAGACTATTTTCTGATCGTGATGATCTCATCACTTACATAGATGACATATGTTTGTTTCATCATACTTGGGATGATCATATTCATGGAATTCATTCTTTGTTAAAGACATTACGCTTTCACAACATTACTGCTAGACCTTCAAAAACTAGAATAGGTTATACTGAAATTTCTTTTCTTGGACATAAGGTAGGAGGTGGTTTTCTCAAACCTGAAGATTCTACTGTTTCTAAAATTCTGAATCTTGAAATACCTCGAACAAAAAAAAAACAAGTTCGAAGTCTACTGGGTCTCATAAACCTCTATAGGAAATTTCTGCCTAATTTCTCGGATATGACTTCAGTTCTGTCCGCGTTGGTTTGAAAAGAACGCGCCGAATAGGGTGATTTGGACACAGTCGTATCATGTGACTTTAAATTTAATTAAAATTGCCTTTTCGACTGACATTCGATATCCTTTCATTCTCAGAGTCGACGCGTCAAATACAGCCATAGGTGGGACATTGATGCAAGAATTTAGAGGACACCTGCATCCTACTATGTACGTCAGTCGTCAATTATCAACTACAGAACAACGATATCCCATTGTTGAGAGAGAATTGCTCGCCATTGTGTTCGCATTCTACAAACTACAGAGGTATTTGATGGGAGCTCAATTCACGCTACAGACAGATCAGCGTGCTTTATCTTATCTACAGACTGCTAGATTCAAGAACCAATAAGCAGATAGAGCCTCGCTTGCTCTTCAACCTCATAACTACACAATTCAAGCCATAAAGGGGAGTCGCGATGTGTTGGCGGATGTGTTGTTCAGGTGTGTCAATGACCCTAAATCATCTGCAAATATTACAAATCCTGATAATACACACAACTCAAACTAGTACACAGACATACGTGAAATGGTCCTGGTCAAGAACTTATTGCTTGAATAATCACGTAATCGCAGGACTCTAACTACATTGTACAGTGATCACGTTGCTGTTTTAAGAAAACGACTTGCACAGCAACACGATGATGATGGATTCTATAAAATGCAATTTCAAGTAGTATATCATTGAACTCATGACACTTCGTGTAAACATCGTGCAATCATCGCAGTACTCGTTGTCAAGCTAAAAACTGTCAAACACACAATTTATATATAATTGAACATTCTGTCATTTCCAGACCATTTTGGACACGCATTGGTTTTGGTAAAAAAAACTTTGTACTACATTTCAAGGGACATAATCAAGATTCCACAATTCTCAAAAGGAAGTAACAAGAATAATAAAGATGGAACATTTTCGTGATGATTCACTACAGAGTTTATGGACGTTTGGATTCTTATGGACACATTATTGTATTAACATCAGTCATGGACATGATCGTCGATGGATTGCATCGTACAACTAAGGACATGGAATAAACAATTATAAATTATGAGAATAACATTACTTTTAATAATCACATTATTCTATATGGAATTGGAAAGTGATTAAGTTAATGACAGTACACCTTGTGAATTCAGGACAATATTTATGTCCCACTCACACTAAACTTAAAAACATTAATGAGCTATTACACCATTTTATGGTTTATGGATTTAACGCACAGGTATATTGTTGCTATTTGCCACCATTAAGGTGTTACCTACACTATTTCTTCACATTTCGTATTATGAATATGATATAATAATGACATATACACACAATTTTATTGATGTGACAAATTGTTGCAGTCACACACCGTAATGGTTGTTTGTCTGCCTCATCTCATCTATTGTTTTTATATTATTATTAATGCGTTGCATTATAATGTTACATTGAGATGACAATAAGAGACTACCGTTTTCTGACAAGACAAATAGGTGTTCAGACGGTATGAAGAATGTGAATGAATGAAGGACTTAGATAATTATTTAGTATGTACATGTTGGCTGATCTTACTATGGTTACCTCACTTAGATGTTAACTTGTTTTATGTCAAGGGTAGACAATGGCAGTAGCAGTTTATGCTTCTGTCCACACCTTGTGTGTTAAAATGCCTACGTCCGGCAAAAACATGGGTACTGTATAATTTCATGCTAGCAATGAGATTTGATGTTACCATCTGTTCACTTTGGTGAAGTTTAACCCACATCACGCAAATATTGAAAACTGCGTTTTCATTATTTGACGGGGGTGTAGTTGTTATGACTAAAACTCATAACACAGTATTTTGTATTCATATAGGTATCGATTGTTGATACCATGTTTGTTTAGGGACCGTATCCACGGGTTACCCGGAAGTACGTCATTGACTTTTGGTACTGCTTTAGCAGAAGTAAAACCGGTCTCAACTTGGCATACGCCAAGGAGCTTTCGTGGCCTTTTTTTGTGTGTAGCCTGCAAGGTGGACGGACGCATCTTGTGTTCAGCTCCGAGAGTGTGTTATATTTCCAACATTTTAGATCGCCCACATGTTGAGTTGGGTCGATGCTAACATTTTACAGTGAGAGAAGTGTGTGCTGTATTCTTGTGTACGTAATAATAATAATAATAAATTCTTTAAGCACCAAACACGGCGCATAAGGCAGAAACCAGTGCTCTCCAGGTTGTCCGTTGTGACGCCACTCCTCTTAGCTCTTGCACATTATTTAGGCCCAACGTTCTTCCTTCTCTTATTATTGTTCTTCTGAATGTTTCTTTTGGTCTTCCTTTTTTCCTCTTACCCTCAGGAACCCAAGTGAGCGCCTGTAGTGGTATTCTGTTGTTTTGCATTCGTAGGACATGACCGATATATGACCATCGTCTTTTCCTTATATAGTCGGAGACATATTTCTGCCTAGAGTCTTCTCTTATTTGTCGATTAGTCTTGAATTCTTTCCAACTGATGTTCATGAGTTTTCTAAGACATTTGTTCTCGAATGTATTCAGCTTGTTCTCCAATGATTTTGTTATTTTCCAACTCTCACAGCCGTATGTTAACACTGAGATAACATTTGAATTAAACAGACGAAGCTTGGTATGTATATTCAATGATCGTAATTTCCAAATGTTAGATAATCTATTGAAAGCGCTAGCTGCCAAAGCAATTCTAGTATGGATTTCTCTTGTTGTGTCACCATCCTGAGTCATTTTACTGCCTAAATAATTGAAACTTTCAACTTTCTGTAGTTTTTCCCCGTTCAAGATGATATCAAAGGTCTCGTTAGAAAAGTTCATAGCTTTAGTTTTAGAGGCATTTATTTGGAGACCTATTTTAACCGAGAGATGACACAAATTATTTATTGCTTCTTGGGATTGTCTTGGTGTCGAACTTAAGAATGCTACATCATCTGCGAAATCCAGGTCCCCCAGGAATTTTCCATTTGTCCATTTTATACCTAATTGTTCATTGTGGGTATAGTTTCTCATAACCCAATCAATAGCTATTCCAAATAGTAGTGGTGACATAATACAGCCTTGTTTCACCCCTGTTTCTACTGTAAACCATTCTGTATTCCCTTTATTTGTTCTAACACAACATCTTGCATTGTCATATAGCGCTTTGATTATATTCACATATTTTGTTGGAAAACCATAGATTGTAAGTATCTTCCATAATGATGGGCGGTGTACGTAAGTTGGAACTTATTCAATAAACTTTACAGAACAATGTCGACGGACATTTTGTCAGTAGAAGACTACATGACAACGTTCAAGACTGTCTATGTCATGCCATTGTCTTATCGATTGATATCTCTTGAAAGTATTTACTGGAGCAGTGTATTGTAATAAACTGATGTCGTCCTATCGTCCAACCTGGCCTTACATCTTCTTCATTATAGAAGATTAATTTTATGAAAGAAGGCTGATTGAAAAGTGTCACCGGCATCTGTGCATGCCTGGTCAATATACGTATTAATGAAGAGTAGAGATGGCTACTGTGTTTATGTGTCGAAACAATGTGTCGAAACTGCGTCGTACCCGAACGATTCGATGCGCAGATTTTTGCGGTGTCGAAACAGTGTCACGTCCTGTCTGTTTTGCAGAGACACATTGTCTCACGCAGATTCGACACATAGCCTGCTTCGAACAGCAGCTTCAGTTCCCGTCTGCTTCGCTGTTTTGCAAAAGGCACACTGTATCATTGTCTCATGTGTCAAGCGTGCGCTACATATGGCGTTCATAGATAGTATGGAAAATCAAACAAGTCATAATTTTTTTTTAAATAATTCCTCAGGACTGAAAGAGGCTTACTACTATTAGGTGTCTGCTCGGTTTGAGTTGAATCATTGTCGCTGACTGTACCTATTCTAGTTTTATATAATGTGTCATTATTACTGTTATTATTATAATTTTTTTTCACTTTTACTGCAGCTGTCAGCATGTTCCCCTTGCATATCATCATAATGAAAACGACTGTGTAAAATTCTTAACAGTGGTCACACGAAATACCATAGATTTGTACTAACGAGAATAAGTAAATCTGCATACTAGGGTGTCACGACTCATGTCTCATTGTTTCAGTTAATTTACTTGTAGTCTGCTGTTTCGAAACAGTTCCATAGTTCTTTTTCATCCAAGCGCTAATTATACGCATGTTACGGTACTCTTGATTCCTGACTTCAGGCGCTCTCGTAAGAAAACGTGTTTTGTTTATACATAAAATAGTGTTTAAAACTTGTGTTCAACCTCATTTAATCTTCATTTATGGCGGGGAGAAGCCCTGTTTGGGATTATTTTGTAAAGATCAAAGACAACAAAGTAAAATGTAACGTGTGTTCTGGTATTTTATTATTCAAGGGTTCGTCAACTTCAAGTATGACTAGGCACTAGAGATGGCTAGTGTGTGTATGACGGTATGTGTCGAAACAATGCTTCGAAACAGCGAGCGATTCGACACTTCCTGCTTGTTTCTTTCGTCTGCCTCGCTGTTTTGCAGCGACACACTGTCTGAGCCTATGTAAAATTTGAATCAACCGTTCGGAACATTAGTATGGAATATCAAACATGTCATATTTTTCAGGGATGTATTATGATGACTTGATTTTACAAGTGATATTATTTTTGCTGAGAAGTTATAGACACTGGAAATTGTGTCAGTGTTGCAGTTGTCAATGTTTTAGGCGCTATGTTAAAGTTGAAAGTGTCAGTGTGTTCGTATAAATGTAATATACACTTTATTAGCTCTGCTGATATGTGTACTCGGTGTGGATTTGAATCATTGTCTACCAAATCTAGCTTACTCTAGTTTGATATCATGTGTTATTATTACTGTTATTATTATTGTTGTTTTTTATTATTTCCCATATACTGCAGCTATCATCATATCTACGTTTTATTACATCATAATGAAGACTTGTGTAAAAATATTGAATTGTGGTCACACGAAACGCCATAGATTTTCACACACGACAGTAAAAACAGAGGAAAGTGTCTCACACAGTTCATGTATACCCGCGCCGGTACTGTCTATAAGAGACTTCTTTCTCCCCGATACGGGCAATTGTGTCGTTGTGTCGTTGTGTCGACTCACTGTTTCGAAACAGTTTAAATCACTGCGCTAACTGTTTCGAAACAGTTGAGTGTGTCAATTTGCCCACCTCTAATGAAGAGGACCTCTCCGAAGAAACCCCTTCATCTAACAACCTACAAATACAAATATATTATAACGCAACAAATATGACTTTTTAATTGTTTTGATAATACTTTTTTCGTCTTCTTTGTGAAATATCATGTTTGTAATTTTTGTGTATTGTTCCTTCAATTTTTTTAATCTTACATCAATATAAATTTTAAAAAAACATTAATTTTACATCTAAATATGGTAGTCAGTTCAATTACAAACAATTTGATGTACAACACTCGTGAGTAGACTTAAAATTATGAGAGTATGAGAAAATTATACAAAACATCATTTCTGCACAGAGCTAATTTATTTCTGTTTTGGTACGTCATTCATTGTCAAAGTTTGTAATAGGGTTCTGCGCGCTTGTGTCTGGCAATTATTACATTTCAATTGTCACTAGCACGAACCAGTTAATTTATCTTTGATTTTTATTTTCTGTTATTTTGTTGTTAGTCTAATGCTGACAATAGTGATATCAGTGATATAATGATAATAGTGCCATAGTGATAAAACTAATAATAGTGATGAAAGTGATAATAATGCTAATAATGGTAACAGTGATAATATGCTAATAGTGATACTCATTCTAGGGATAATAGTGATCATAGTGATACTTGAGATAGTATTGGGAATAGTAATACTAGCGATAATAGTGATACTAGAGATGATAGTGCTAATAGTGGTATTAGTGATAATTTTGTAAATAGTGATACCGATGATACTACTGGTATAGTGATAACAGTGATACTAGCGATAAAAGTGATAATAGGGATATTAGTGATAGTAGTGGTAATACTGATACTACTGATAGTAGTGTTAATTGTGATACTACTAATAATAGTGATACTACTGATAATAGTGATAATATTAATACCAGTGATATTAGTGATAGTAGTGATGATAGTGCTAATAGTTATAATAGAGATAATAGTAATACTATTGAAAATAGTGATAATGTTGATAATAGTGCTAATACTGATAATAGTGCTATAGTAATCATAGTAATACTACTGATAATAAGGCTAATAGTTATAAAAGTTATACTGGCAGATCCCCCCCCCCCCTTTTCCGCAGCTCCTTATTTACACATATTTTTAGACAATTTAAAAAAAACAAAATAATGAATTTTGAAACGTTTTGACAACTTGATAGTTTTATTATATTGTAACTCAATAATTTTCCATTTTTGTATTTTAAAAAAAACTATTTATAATATAATTACATAAAAGTAAGGCACGGCTACAATGAGTGAAAATGTGATAAAAATTCAAACATATTTTATACTATAGCATAATTTTTTATTTTTATTTTTTTTTTGGGGGGGGGGGGGGGGGAATTGGCCGCCCGATACAGAAATTATCCGCCTCTTGTCACAAAATCCTCTGTTTTTTGCGGCTCGAGTGAAGTCCCCTAGTATCACCTGTCTGACGCCGTCTTTTGTCTCATTGTTGTATGGCGGTTCCCTTCTTTGTCTTTCATTGCCCCGCCACAAAGTTACTTGCAAACTACATTTGTAACCTTTAGGGTAATTATCATTGTCGAGTACCAGACATGTTTTAATTCGTTCGATCTAACGATTAATTTATTTAAGTTTCAAGGTGGGGGGGGGGGGGGGGGGTACTGGAGCAGTTGATATGAAATAATGGTTTTCAAAGTCCCAAGGGAGGGACGATCGCCCCGTCGGTACCGCCTTGGATCCGCCAATACAAAACATATTAAGCCACATTAATAGAAATGACATTAAACATAACATCATATACCTCATTAATAGACACAAAATTAAACATAACACCATACGCCTCATTAATATAAATGACATGAAACAACACCATTCCTTTCATTAATAGAAATAACATTAAACGTAACATCATATGCTTCATTAATAGAAATGACATTAAACATAACATCAAACGCCTCATTGATAGACATGACTGTCACAGAGCAGTCTATCCTTTCTCTTCGACATTGCTCCACTCATTCCATCCTGTCTCTGTTTTCTTGTCTTCAATATAAGTCACTTTTTTTTCTCCGAGAACGCTATCTCAGGTAAAATTCTTGAATTAAATTCGTTAAACAGGCAATTTAAAATCAGCCAGGTAGTGGTTTTCAGACTTTACGTGTAGCGTAAGGCAGAGCAACCTAACCTTTGAAGTGAAGACAGGAGTACGACAGGGATGCCCCTTATCAACCACTCTATTTTTAACAGTCATAGACTAGGTGATGCGACAGACAACAGATGGCAGTCCAAGAGGAATAAGATAGACTACGTTTTCTACATTGGAAGATCTGGAATATGCAGATGACATTGCACTACTAGCACATGCACATCAACACATCCAGGAAAAAACTGATAGACTTAATAAGTATAGCCAGCAGGTGGGCCTGAACATCAATCTAAAGAAGACAGAAGTCGTGAAACTCAATGTGACTTGCGGTCAGTTTGCTGAATCTATAGTATGTTAAAATGTACCTAATTTTGGAGACTTTAATTCAATAGATTCTTGATCAAAGGGGAGGTACTCATGTTTTACTGGGATTGTAGTTAACAGTGGTGGTTGTCCCACTTGTCTGTTAACCCAGCGTCTATTTTAGACTCGATGTCAGCTTTTCCTGACATGTTCGTCCATCTGAGCTAAGCTCAAGAGTCCAGGGGCTCTCAACGCATGCGCGAAGATTCTGGCACGATTTAAGACAGACTGTGTTGAAGGAGTTGAGCTGTAGTTTTGAAAGGGTCAAGACGGTTTTGGGGAAGTCCTCTGTGTGTGTTCGACCAAGATGGTTAAAGATTGTTCCCCAATGTTATATTCTGATGCGCCTAGGAGGCGAGTGAGTTTTGTGATGTTTATTCTGAAGGGACATTAAAGTAATTTACCCTCAAATAGTTTCCCTTTTTTGCCAGAATTATATATGACTTTTTTGTAGCCAGCTAGTAACTTGTCCCTGGGCGGGAAAGAGTCCATCTAAGAATACCAGTAATGGAGCTCACGAAGTATTCCAATATTATATGCACTGGGCTGGTATGCCCGAAGAACTTTACAGGTGCTGTATTCCGCTATCTGCGGTGATACCATTTAGACAAGGTTTGACTCACCCTGTTTGTTATCGAAATACCACAGAGGCCATTGTATCTAGGGGCCCGCCATATTGTGCGGCCTGCTGAAGACCCGAGAACATACCTGACTTGCTGGTGTCAGAAGGGAGTTTGGTTAAACTCAAGTAATCAAGACCCGTTCCCAATACGGGGTATTTTGCTGTAGCTGACAAAAGGGGAATTGAACGAGATCAGCTTTATTTATATATATGCACAGCTTCTTCTTCTTCTTCCGTCCTTAGCCAAAGACCGACCAAGCAGTCAGAGGCCATCACGCCTTGTGGCGTCTTAAGGGCAACAGCAGATTGATTTTCTCTGTTGTAGTTTCCCATCACGCCTAGCGGCGTCTTTAGGGCAACAACAAATAGATCCATCTGCCGTTGTTTCCGTAATCGGTGTGACAAGCCTGTCGTATTGGTGTATTAAAGTCTATCAAACGTCAGAGGTGTTTCCACTCTCTATGAATTACTACGTGTATTTCTACCAAAGTGTGATGTCAGTTAGATGCCTGTCTTCCACGAACCATCTTACACCCATTCGCACTCATTGATGTCTACACACACTTTATGACTGCAACACCTCAACACTTTCAAGTCAACTGAACGAATGCCAGCATCGTTGCGGCCAACCAGGGCCTATTACATTTAAATACTACATTTACGGTGGCCAAACTGAGCCTGTCACATTCGTGCCACGGACACCTACTACGCTTTAACGAACACTGACCATTTCTGACTATGACATGTAAAACAGCCCTGTACATTGATAATGTCCAGTACGGACCGTTTACATTATAGTGGCCAAGTTATAGCCTTCAACATTATGGTGTGCCAGCTTGATGGGGCTATTTTGCAAGATATCAAGTTCGTCTACAATTCTTCTTCTTCTTCTTCGTTCACCCTCAGATGTCAACTTGAATAAGTTCAAAGAAAGCAGTGGTCAGCCTGAGGCTGTTGATATCTCCATAGATTTTCTCCAGGAATGGTACTGGTGATGGCCATATGCGTCTTCTCTGTTCCTCATATGTTGGGCACCTCTGAAGCAGGTGTTCGGCAGTCATTTTACCAGTGCCACAGTCACACTCATCCGTAGTTCCTATCTTTAATTTGTTGAACAGATGGTATCTCAATCTGTTATGACCAGTGCGAAGTCTGAAGATTACCACTTGTTCACTTCTGCTGAGCTGGTAATACGGATCATTTTTTGTGTGGCCTGGATTCTCTTCTTCCCACTTGTGCCTGTATCTGCGCTTGATAAAACTCTTGGACTCCTCATATGTTATATCTGTGTCCAGCTGAGGAAGTTTTCCCCCTTCCTTTGCCAATCTGTCAGCCTCTTCATTTCCAGATATGTTGCAGTGAGAAGGGATCCACTGTATCACAACTCTTTTGTATTGCAAACATAGTCTGTGAAGTGTTACTCTTAGGTCATCCTGTTCAGCATTTACGTCTACAATTGAGAGTACTCAGCGCTGTGTAATTTGTTGACACATCGGCTACCCCAGCTAATCAAGACGAAACTAGGTCACGAGGTCAAGTTACTGTACCTTCGTTGATGCTGTAATTCAGAAGGTCAAGTGCCATTACTATCACTGTTACTGTTATTTGGGAAGCAAGTTCAGCTGCTGTATTCAGAAGGTCAAGTGCCGTTACTGTCATTGTTACTATTATTTTGGAAGCAAGTTTAGATGTATTTTCAGCGTTGGATCATCTAATCCCCAGAATGCTGACTATAGTTCTTCATCGTTGCTGTTGTTGACGATAGGATTGTAAAGATAAGTGGCCTGTTTATTGTTGTGAACTGTGCCTTTGTATTGTGTTTGAACTAAGCCTTCCACATTTACACATCCTTGTTTATGTTTACATGTTTACATGTTATGTGTTTATTGATATTTCAGCGGGTTTTTCGGTTGGGCGGTATCTTGTGGTAGGATATCCCACGTAACAGAGGGCCTACTGTAAGCGTTCTTTATGGACTGTGCAAATTTCCCTTAGTGGAAATTGCTAGCGACATTTGTTGCTATTTTTGTTTAGTTGTGACGAGGTGTACTTTTCTTTGTTGTTATTGTCATTATTTTTTGCTGTTCTTTAGTTTTTATTTGATTTGTTTGTATCTGTTCTCCTCCTCTTCCTTTCATTTAGTTCTATACAACCTTTGTGTTTATACACGGTTGCGTAATGGGTTTTGTTTACTTTTTGCAGTTATCATCACATGCTTTGTGTTATTTTCTTTAGTTCCGCTTTAATGCTCATTTGATTCCTGCGAATGTTATCGTATTGTCCTTGATGCTTGTTCTTTGTTTATGTTGTTCTTTGTTGTCATACGCTATTTACATATTTGTATTTAGTCATACACTGTTGGTACTATAGTGTACTTAGAATATAGAGGTGATTATTGGTGTTATTATCATTGAAGTGATTATACAAGTTCTTTATCAAAGACTTGTCTCCCACAGAGATTGGGATAAAGTGAGGTGATTATACAAGTTCTTTAGTAAAGACGTGTTACCATTAAGGTTGAAATAAGGTAATTTATTATTTCAGGATACTGATCTCACATTATTAGACAAAATGTCTACATTGGAATACTTTACTTGGCAAGGGAAATCCCTTGGTATGACCGATGAGGAAGTTGAGGAATTCGCACGTGTTGAATATGCCAGTGCTCAGAAATTTGAGATGACTAAGGTACAATATTTCATTGAAATAGGGAAATCGCTTGGCATGTATAATGAGAAACTAGGAAAATTCCTAAAAGGCAAAATAGAAGCTGAGGAGAGAAAAAAAAATCCAGCTACAAATGGAAGCTGAAATTAAAAAAAAAAAGAAAGAGAAGCTGAGGCTGAAAATAAAAAAATCACAAAGAGAAGCTGAAGAGAAAAAAATGCAGTTGTAAAATGAAAAAAGGAAATTAGAGAAGGAACATGATGAAAAACTCTTAACTATGGAAGTGAATGGAAATAAGCTGGAAGATGAGATGAGCTTCTCTCAATACGAACAATGGTTAGAAGGTGAGATGAGCTTGGCTCAATACGAACAATATTGTAAGGAACAGGCTCTTTTTAGTGAGCTGGAACAAGTCAAAATGGACTATGAGAAATTAAAGATTGAAGCTAAGAGACATGAGGATGACTAACATAAATCAAACTTGGAACTTGCTAGTGCGCAAGATATGTGTTGCAAATTAAAAGCTCAGGCCAGACAAGACAAGAAGTCTTATGAAGAAATAATTCTGGAGTTAAGGAATGAGGTGGATTTTTTTGCAAAATACTGCTATAAAGAAGAATATTGTATCTCAGGAAGAGATTAATGAGTTTAAGAATAGCTAGAATAGTGAGATTCAGGCACTACAACTGGAGTTAACACAGTTGAGAGCGAATAAAGAAAAGGATGAGAAAGTTGTTGAACTTATGACTACTCATCATAGTGCTATGGAAGCACTCAAACCTGAACTGATTCAGGAGAGAGCTAAAGCTTTAGAAAATACGTCTCAGATGACAAAGTTGAGAATGGATCTTAGAGATAGTGTTGCTAAAGAGAAGACTCTAACTTCTCAGTTACACGACATAAGGTTGGATTATAACAGGAAAGTTAAAACCAACGACAGAATATACAAAGCTGTTGCTAGAGAGAAAGCTATGGCAGAAGTGGAAGTTACAAAACTTCGTAAAAGAGTTGACGGCCTATTAGATATTGTTTTGTACAATAAGATATTATCTACTACCAAGGGGGATAAATTTAAACATAAACCTGATGGTCAACATGTTGCTAATGCAAAGAGTCAGCCAGATGCACTCAATGCTTTGAGTAACACTAAACAATATGTGAACAAATCTTTTCGTGGCAAATATAATTTACCACGGAATAACGATACTGCCTCGGATATGAGTGATTCTTGGCGTCAGGCCAACAAAAGTAAATCAAGTTTGGATCACGGTAAGGATTTTGATAAATGTCATGACAAGATTCCTCAAGAAAACCGTGCATCGACTTCTCAGAGTTCTGTTAAACTTATAACAGCTGACAAAACTATTAGTACCCATCATACTCAGCTCAGTCAGTATGATGTACCTATTAATCCCATTGCCACAGGCAAAAATAAAAGCAATTTTGCTAGGAGAGATAATCGTGATTGTGGACAGTACCAAAGGCAAGCATCACGTAATGGTTCTTCTTCAAGGAACTGGAGGCAATTTAATGGTCCTCAACATTTTGGTTCCAGTAACTATAGGAACTTTGATAGAGGTTACCAACCTTATAATAGTTTTTCTTGGAGACAACAAAATCCATTGAAAAGATATTTTGATCAAAGAGAAAATAACAATCACAACTATGCTAACTGGGGTTCAAATCCGAACAATGGTTCTGTTGCGCAAGAATGTCGCAACGTGTTCTGTGTACTTTATATTTTTCGTATGCAAAGGGAAATAACTCGTGTAATTGTATGTCACTTTTACTTACAACAGTTTTGGTTTCTTGTTGGCGTTCGGTTGCCGATAAGTTTGTTTGAGCGATCTTAAGTCATGTCCATATATGGAGCGATCTTAAGTCATGTCCATGTATGGAGCGCTCATGCCCACTTTTCCTATAAGCATTTGGCAACCTGCAATGTTCCGGATTCCTATCCTTTTAAGGCTCGATCGAGAAGGTACTATCTTCGTATATTATCTGAACTGTATTCGAATCGCGCCTTGCTGCGCATGTCTAAGTTTGGGTTGTTGTCTGAACGGGATTTCCGCCCGCAGTCCGTGGCAGATTCGTTTGAGAGCAAGACGCCTTCTTGCCAGCGTCTGTGCTTATTCTATCAGGAAATGGAGTCCTCTATATATTGTTTGTTCCTTTGAGATGATATCTCTTTTGTGATTCGAAGCGCCTGGAGGCGTGTGAGTTATGTGGTTTATTTCCTGAAGAAAATGTAATAACATTTTGAATAACATTATCGCCATCTTTCGAGATTGACATGTTTGTAGCCTGCTTATTGAAGAGTCTACGTTGTGAGAAATTTCTCAGCTCAAGAATCACGTACGTTGTTATGCATCGGGTTGATGCATGTCCTAAGGACTATTTACTTGTTGAACTCTGCTGCTCGATCTAGGTTTGATACCTTTGTTGACTAAAGGAACTTTGAGGACATTGTTATGTACTTCAGAAGATAGGCTTGTCTTGCTGAGGTCAGATAAAGGAGAGTGGATTTGATCTCCTACGGATATCTTCCGGTTATTATGGAAAGGGATAGAGGTTTCCCCCTGACTACATGTACAGCTGGTTATGATGTACTGATATGCATATGATTCACCATTATTATGATGCTGTCTGCTATCCAGTGTTGTGCTGACTATGTCAATGTAATGATGACTGTTCTACCGTACATATAATGTATCTGCATATTAATGTCTATGCACCTTGTCATTGTGGCGTCCACAATACATGATGGAAACGTCAAATGCTGTTTGAAGATTTCTTGACTTTCTACGTTATAAGTTGATGTGACGTCCCTGTTTGGAACTGTAGCTGTTTAACTCCACTTACATCATTCATACAAACCAGACCAAAGACACCATATTATTTCGCCTTTATCATCCCTGGTGTCTGAGGGTGATACACCATTCTTCAAGTGTCAGTATTAACTTACCTTTGGCAAGTAGAAGAAATATGACACCCTCAACATTGTGTGGCAAATAAAAATCATCCACGAAACTGTTTATTCAAACAACTTTGTACCACGCAACATTTGGTGGCCATAAGCTGGTTTGGTCTGGTGCCAGCATACACGGGGTCCCTTACCCGCTACATTCTACAACAAATCAACATACAGCATTCTCCAAGACATCGTCATACGGAATCCTGGAAGTACTCGGCGTTGCCCAATATCTTTTCAACATAGATTTTTGCTACGCCTGATGCACGAAAATGACACTACCCAGCGTTGCGGCATTTTTGCTTACGTGTTCTTGCATTGAGAAGGCCAAGTTCCGGTTGCTACGGGTTCTTTACTGAGAAGGCCAAGTACCGATTGAAGCAATTTACTGTTACATGAGAAGGCCAAGTTCCGTAACTACACTACCTGTACCGATCAGAAACTCAAGTTCTACCATCGTCTTGGCAGTTACCACGCAAGATCAACATGCTCGATCAACGTTGGATCTTCTGTCCATAGAATGTTGATCTTCACATGTTCTTGGCTCTGCTGACGGTTGGATGACCATAAGTTAAGTGGCCTGTTTGTTCGTGAACTGTGCCCTTATACTTCTACTGAGTCTTCTGTATTTCTAATTCTTTTGTTACATGTTATATGTTTATATGTTTATATGTTATTTGTATATTTATATGTTTACTTTTCTGCAGGTCTGGATGGGTGGTGACTCCTATAGATCATACCACGTGACAGAGGATTTCTATTGAGAGTGTTCTGTAGGGTATGCAAATTTCCTATAGTGAAATTTGCTAAGCGACTTTTGTTGCTATTCCTGTTAGTTGTGATGACATGTGTTAGTTTTGTTTTCGTTATTTTTCGCATTCTTTAGTTTTGTTTTGATTTGTTTGTACTTGTAGATCTCTTCTTTTCTATTGTTTATTTTATACACAATTTATATTTATACACTGTGGTGTCTCGTGTTTTGTATCATCTTCTCGCAGATATCATCACATTTTTTGTGATATTCCTTTACTTTTCGCTTTATTTTTAGTTGATTACTGCGAGTGTTTTCGTTAATGTTTACATTGTTAATGTTTACATTGTTAATGTTTACATTGTTATTGTTTACATTATTAATGTTTACATTGTTATTGTTTACATTGTTAATGTTTACATTGTGATTGTGTTTACATAGTCATTGGTTACACTTAGGGTAATTAATTAGTGGATTATGCTGATGCATTATTACTACTACACTGATGATAAATAAATGATGAATAGCACCTATGATCAAAATTGATTGATGATATTTCAAGAAGGTTCATACACAAGTTCTTTGGCAAAGAGTTGTTCCAACAGAGATTGGGATAATATAATGTGATGTGATTAAACAAGTGCTTGATTTAAGACTTGTTATTATTAAGTTTGAAATAAGGTAATTAATTATTTCAGGTTTTGGACTCATATTTTAGACAACATGTCTACATTTGAGTACTTTATTGAGCAGGGTAAATCCCTTGGAAAGACTGGTGATAAATTAGAAGAATTTGCGACTGTTCAATATGCCAAGGCATTGAAGTCGGAAAAAAAGAAAATGAAAGAACAAACTGAACAAAAGAAAATAGATGCTGAGAATTTAAAACTGCAGATGTAGGTGGAGGAAAAGAGATTCCAAATGGAAATGGAAAAACAAAAAAGAGAAGCAGAAGCAAAAGCTGAAGAGAAAAGACTTGAAAGAGAATCTGAAGAGAAAAGACTTGAAAGAGAATCTGAAGAGAAAAGACTTGAAAGAGAATCTGAAGAGAAAAAGCTACAAAGAGAAACAGAGGCTGAAAATAAAAGACTTGAAAGAGAGGCTGAAAAAGCAAAAATGGAGCATGAAGAAAAACTCTTAGCTTTGGAGTTAAAGAAGTTAAAGTTGATGAACATGGGTAATGCTAATGATGCAAATAAGGTGTCAGATAAGACTAATGCTAATACTTTCAAGCTAAATCTTCCAGCATTCAATGCTTCCATTGATGATATAACGTTTTATCTAGACAGATTTGAAAGTGCATGTAAGGTGCATAACATAGAACAATCACTCTATGTTTATCATTTGTCCAAAATACTTAGAGGTGATGCTTTGACTATGTTGGGCATGGTAGATGTGCCTGACAAGAACAACTAAGAGGTTGTCAGGGCTATCTTGTTAAAGAAATACCAACTTAACGAAGACGGCTATCGTCTTCAATTTAAAAATATGTTGCCAGAAACTGGATGTTAAATCACGTTTTGTTTTGTTAAATGCCGTGAATGTCCACCAGTTGATAAATGTAGATGTTGGGACTGGTGTAGTAAAGTGTAACGATTGTCAACTCATTAAACCCAGCACAGTTTTGGTCATACAGGTCATCTTGTCCTGGAACGTGATGAGGCTCCGACAAGAATGTGAGTGTAGACAATGAGTGTGTATATGAATGTCAGAACGCGAATGGTAGAATGATTCGATAGAGTTGACAGGTTGGTAGTACATCACTCATACTCACACTGTTCGAATTCAAGAAGTACTGGAACTACGGTGGTCTTTTTATAACATTTAATGGGACGCACACTTGGACAGTACGTGTATGGTTACAGGAACAAATGTCGACATAGACAGCATAATGTTGATCACAGGAATATCATCTTAAGTTAGCATTCATGCTTGGCAAATATCATAATGGAGCATTCGTAAATAAGCATTCAGAGTTCCATCATGTAAATCATCTGGCTTTACTGACTGGGCACGTCAGACCATAACCAATATATAGGAAGGCTCCTAGACCTAACCTCGTCTAGCGAATATCCCTTCACGTAAAGTTCAATATATATATTTTCATAAAGATATAGGAATCCCAGACATGGGTTCTCACATGTAGCAGTGATCTCTTGGTTCATCGAGCGATAGTACAGGCATCCCTTTTTCTCACTCGATAAATACAAAGTATATGAATTTCAACATGGCTGTTCTTCTCTCGTGAGCTTCACTCACTATTGGATACAGACCAAAATTGGTCATTCGTTAAATGTCCTCATTTCTTCATAGCTTCTATCATAGAGGTAATTGAATAATATCATATAATCTAGTGCTGATACATAGGAATGTCATCTTCCTTTGAATAAATATTCTTTTCAAAAGTACCACTGTGCATCTGCTTATCGACAACGATGGCGAAGCCCAAGTTCATAATAAATTGTGGTTTTACCTTTCTATGCGAAATATAACTTTGCCATTCCTTGGCAAAAGAGAATAAACACTGGGGTAAAGTACATACAACATGTCTAAATGACTATCACTTTTCCCCATCTACTTATAGATCACTTTTTCGGCGATAAGCCGGCTACAACAAAATTCGACATCCCGACAGGATGACAGCCATGAATCACACCCCCTGCTAGCGATACTTCCGCTGCATAGCCTTTGACCTTTTCTAGCGACAACCAACATAGTTCGACTTAGAAATGTAAAGATATCCATATATAAGACAGACTCGTCCTACTCATACAAACACTACGTATAAATTCAGGCCATAGATATACTGAAGCAAGAACAATCTATTCCTACCCAGCCAAAGAATAAATCGCAGTAGGCCTAGATCGTCCGCGGAGTCCGATCGAAGATGACGGAACTACTTTCAAGGGAAGTAACTCAAAAATGACTTCTCCTTAAGCAATTAAAAAGGAAATACTTTGTTTACAAAATATTTGCGAACATAATAAGTATATAAATGTATTATATTGCAAGATAGTAAAAATTGCCCTTTACAGTCTTACCACACCTCCCGGGAAAAAAAAAAAAAAATTTTTTTTTTAAATACATCTAGGAGCAACGTAGAATAGGCTCACAACGCAAGAATACTGCGCAGATGAAAATATCAGGAATAACTATAATTCCTAATATGACCGGTGAGAATATATCTCAAAATCTGAGAGAAATTGTTTCTCTACGAATAAATGTTTCCAGGAAGGTGTGATGTACGTATAATACAATTCTGGTAATTATACAATGCATACCAAAAATTCACACTATAATCTTAAATTTATGATTTATGAAGAAACAATCATCAAAGAACAGCGGTGAATAAACATCAATAAACCGCTAAGTAGCGATACCATCATTCTATTATTAAATTACAAATGTGTATCTTAGTAAAGAAACAAAAAATAACTGTTGTAAAGTTATACATATTAAAAAGATCCAATATTTAACAGTTAAGTGGCATCATGTGGGCATCTGGACAGAATGTCCGCCATCACATTTTCTGAACCACGGATAGCTCGTACCGAGAAATGAA
Organism: Oreohelix idahoensis; assembly: GCA_024509875.1. Lineage (NCBI taxonomy): Eukaryota > Metazoa > Mollusca > Gastropoda > Stylommatophora > Oreohelicidae > Oreohelix > Oreohelix idahoensis. Next base: position 1,039,728 of record JAMPIV010008747.1, read on the forward strand.
AAGGTTGAAGAGCGATTGCGTATCGAGTTGATCTCGAGCTCTTCAAGTTCTTACTTTGGATAGCCGTAAGAGCTTTTTGGTCAGTTTCCACTACGAAATGCGCGCCCAGAAGGAATCTTTGGAGTTTGAGAATTGACCAAACCATTGCCAATAATTCACGGTCTAAAACCGAGTAATTCCTTTCTGCAGCATTAAGTTTTCTGGATATATACATTACAGGATGCAGAGTTCCAGAGTACTCTTGCATTAGTGCCGCTCCAATCCCAGTGGATGAAGCGTCACTACGAAGAACAAATGTCTTATCTGTTGTAGGTAACACTAAAATAGGTGGTGATGAAAACATAGTTTTGATCTTCTCTAGTGAAGATTGGCATTCATGAGACCAGTGAACCATGTTAGGCGACCCTTTCTTTAATAGTGTAGAGAGAGGTGCCATGATAGAGGACAGATTCGGAATGAAACGTCCATAAAATTGTATGAGACCTAAAAGACTTCGCACTTGCTTTTTAGTCCTAGGGATAGAGATGTTAAGTATCTTAGTGATATTATGGTCTTCTGTCTTCAAGAAACCGTGACCTACTCGATGGCCTAAGAAAGCAATTTCGCTAAAGCCAATACAAGCTTTAGATGGTTTTGCTGTCAGGTTATACTCACGCAGAGTTGATAATAATTCAACTAACCCTGAATAGTGATCTTCCCAAGTATCGCTGAAAAGACAGATGTCGTCTAGATAAGCAATGACATCTGACCGATACGATAGGATTCGACGCATCATGCGTACAAATGTAGCTGGTGCGTTCATAAGGCCGAAAGGCATAAAATTCCATTGGAAAAGGCCTCTGGGAGTAGAGAAAGCGGTAAGAGGTTTGGCGCGTTCGGATAATGGAACTTGCCAATATCCTTTAGACAAATCAAGTTTAGTGAAAAAATGCGATTTAGAAAGACGAGTAAGTAGCTCTTCTAGTAAAGGCATAGGTTCAGCATCGAACTTCGTAACTTGATTCAATTTGCGATAGTCAACGCAAAGACGTATGTTATTGTCTTTTTTTCGAACAATAACCATCGGCGAAGAATATGCAGAAGTGGATGGTTCGATTATTTGTAAATCTATCATTTCATCCAACTCCTTTTCAACCTGTGTTTGGAAATGTATAGGGATAGGATAAGGTCTAACCCTAATTGGAGTATGTTCAGTTAGAACAATGTCATGCTCAATGACATGAGTTTGTCCAGGGATGTCAGTGAGGACATCCTGAAATGTTTGTAACATAGACGAAACTTGTCGCCGTTCTCCTAGAGACAAATCAGGAGAAACAGTAACGTCTTTCCATGATTCACTAGAATGAAGTGGGATCATTGGAAGCGGAAGATTAACATCCGAAAAACTTGTTTCCTCATCCTGTATTACAGACAGTGATGAGTAATGACCATGTTTGACATGAGAATCGTCCGTTGCCTGGAAAATAGGCTGTAGATAGTCAGGACGTTCATGGAACTCCGTAAGCATATTGATGTGGAAGGTTTTATGCTTCCCGTTAATATCGACGATGTAGTCAACATCTGAAATTTTCGATATTATATCGTACGGACCTTTCCAACTAATAAGGAGTCTATTTTCACGACAAGGTAGCAAAACAAATGCTTTGTCACCAGGACAAAGTTGTCGTAAAGTTCTCTTCTTATTAGCAAATTGTCTTGCCTTCTGCTTAGCAAATTCAGAAGAGGACGTTGCCAATTTGCATGCTTCGATAATCTTTTGTCTCAGCGCGATGACATACTCGTAAGAAGATTTTGTGTCATCGTCAATATTGTCAGCTGTTATAAGATCATGCAGCAAAGACATTGGGCCGCGCGGTCGCGCGCCAAAGACAAGTTCAAAGGGAGAAAACCCTGTATGTTCATTGGGGACCTCTCTGTACGCGAAGAGGGCCGCGGGTAAAACCCTATCCCAATCTTGAGGATGATCCTCAGTTATCTTCCCTAATAAGTTCTTAAGTGTTCTATTTAGTCGCTCGACCATCCCATTGGACATAGGATGATAGATGCTACTCAAAGATCTCTCTATCTGTAGAGTAGACATTACTTGAGACATGGTATCCGATATCAGTTGGGTGCCATGATCTGATAATATTTCTCCGGGGAATCCCAGCCGAGAAAATATAAGCCAAAGAGCATCTGCAATGTCAGCGGTAGTAATGCTCTTTAGAGGGATAGCCTCTGGCCAACGTGTGCACATGTCTACACACGTTAAGATAAACTGATGTCCTCTAGCAGATTTGATCTTGAATGGACCAATGATGTCTATCGCCATTTTCTGGAATGGACGAATAGGAATATCTGCAGCCTGAATAGGCGCAGCATGACGAGGACCTTTGGATTTGACTTCTTGACATACTTTACAGGATCGACAATAGATCCGTATGTCCTTGTTCACAAAAGGCCAAAAGAAAGCCGCAAGAACTCTTGACTTTGTACGGGAAAAACCCATGTGACCAGCACACTGAGAGTCGTGTGCATGTTGTAAGATCTTAACTCTCAAATTCTTGGGTACAAGAATCTGAGAATGACTTGACTTAGTGGAGTCTTGCACCATACGTACAAGTACGCCATTCTTCATTGTAATCCAAGATTTACAATTTGAATCTTTATTCGGATCACCTTTCGTTACAAGAGTGAAGAATTTCTTAAGAGTCGGATCTTCTTCTTGTTGTTTTATAAACGAGTCACGAGAAATTACCAAGGGATCATCTTGGTTATGCACTTCATTATCTTCAACAGATGAAGTTTCAGGCATATTGAGAGCTTGAGCTCTAGTGACTACCGCATTAGCAGATTGCATATTTTGATTTTCCCAAACGGAAATTTGCTCCGGAGTGCATTCTTTGACTCCGTGAATGCGACCGATGATAAGATCAGCGATCGGATTCGGCAAAAGACATGCGTGTACATCTCCTGTGAAGAAAGGAGTAGCAATCCTAATGATAGCGGTAGAGTATTTCTCTATGGTGCCGCCAAATGTTACGCATTTGACTACTTTGCCTGTAGAATGAGAAGGATCTATGAGTGACTGCCTAACCCCAATAGTTGTGCATCCAGAATCAAAAAGTACTGAGACTGGATTGTCATTTACTAAACCTTTGTGTAAGACAAGAGAACCTCTCCCATCATGCGCGATTGACGCAGGAAGAGCGGGAAGAGGATGGCCACAGCTTAAAGTAGACACTGTGGTTGGCTCAAATAATGTTTTGCATTGGGGGCACTGAGATGCTCTCCCAAAATCAAAAGCGGCACATGCCATATTATTAGAGTCATCATTATCTTTATTTTGTTTATAGGCTTCGTGGGACTCTTGCTGTGCAGAGTTCGCCTGGTAATGAGCTTTATGTTTTTTGAATTGTGCTCTACCTCTGTTATTATTGCCTCTGTACTTATCATTGTTTCCACTATTATAACCCCTACTCGGGTTTGAATCATAGCTCCTTTGGTTACTATCATCATATTCATTATAATGAGTATCTCGGTAATTATGATCTTGTTGTCTCCATGAAGGAAAACTTGGATAGTTTCTAGAATGACTTCCTTTGCGAAAGTTCCTGTAATTATGACCACCCCTGAATCGAGGGCTGTCAGCTCTTCTCCAGGTATTCGAAGAAGAACCCTGAAATGATTGGTTACCTTGGTTCTGATAACTGTAATAGTTACCTTTTTTATTAAACCTATTTTGAGGTCCTTGGAATTTGTGAGAGTGATTAGGGTTGTATGGTGTTGCAGAAGCAACTGGCATACCTTCTTTAACCTTACTGTTGCTAATAGCTACGTCCGGATGTGCAGTGACGTATTGGGTACAATACTGTTCCATTTCTTTTAGAGACTTAGGTTTACGCTCATGTAAGAATTCGAGGAAAGGTTTATTTATACTTGACATAATCTTGTCTCTGAGTATCAAGTCCATAAGGGCTTCATAAGTCTTTTCTGTTTTGGATAGCTCAATCCAACGATCAAATGTAAGACGTGTCCTTGCAATGAATTCTGAGAATTCTACACCTGCCTCAGGCACCATTGTCTTAAACAACTTCCGATAACCCTCTTCAGACAACTGATACTTCTTTAATAAGGCTGCCCTAATAACATCATAGTTATCTTTGTCAGCCTCTTCAACCAAACTTAAACTAGTCAGAGAATCACCTTTCAGATTTTCTGATAACTGGTTAGCATATTGTGCTTTGTCCACATTATGGGCTCGACACGAGCGTTCAAATCTATTTAGCCAGAATGTTATGTCATCACTGGAAGGGTTGAACGCTGGTACCTTGACCTTGTAAGTAAAGGGTTTACCATTACCACCAGATGCTTGATTAACATTACTTATGTTTGTTAACTTTAACTTTTCTAACTCAAATGCTAAAAGTTCTTTTTGGTGTTCATGTTCTCTTATTGCTTTTTTCTCTTGAGCTTCAGCTTCTCTTCTGCAGCAGCTTCATCTTTTCTTTTCTCTTTTTCCATTTCCATCTGGAATCTTTTTTCATCAGTCTGTATCTGCAATTTCTTTTGTTCATCCTCTCTTTGTAATTTTTTTTCCTCAGCTTCTAATCTTTTCTCCTCAATCAATGCTTTTCTTTCTTCAGCAGCTAATGCTTTGTCATATTGAGCAACTGCCCATTCTTCTAATTGCTGACCAGTCTTATCAAGAGCCTTGCCTTGTGTGATAAAATAATCTAATGTAGACATCTTGTCTAATAAGATCAGTAATTTGCAAAAGTAAATAAATTCACTTTCTTAGTCTTAATCAAAGACCTTGTATGATAACTTTGTAACCTGTGGAAAATAGTACTTAACTATCCCAATCACTGTGGGAAACAAGCCTTACAAAGGTCTTGTATAAATCCTTATATAATAACAGCTATAAGTTGCTGGTTCACTCTATAATATAAGTGCAGTGCACCAGAAATAGTGTTTTATATCATCAACTGTGTACCTTTAGTAATAGCAATTAACTATCAGTTGATTCTTGTACATCAATTTATATGATCAACTATATTTTAAATAGTGTATGTCGATCAGGCACAAAACAAAACAGTTATACAGAAGAACATGAAAACATTTGCGGAAATGAAATAAATCAAATGGGAAAAACAATAAAAGATAAACCGCAAGAGGATAACAAATACAAATAACGCCACAGTATATAAATATAAATTGAGAATAGAACTGAAAGATAGAATAGGGTAGACCAACAAATTACAAACAAATCAAAACAAACTAAAGAACAGAGGAATATTACAAAAACAACAATGAGTACAGTCTTCACAGCTAACACTAATAGCAACAGCTGTCGCAGCAAATTTTCAATCAAGAAAATTGCACCTATAGAAACGCACACATCAGACCCTCTATTACGTGGGATACTCTGTTGTGTGACACCGCCCAACCAAAACAACAACCCGCTGGATACAAACAAATATCACATATAAATATTTAAACATAAATACATAAATGCATAAATAGTATGGCAATATGATGTAAATAGAGTGTTGCAGAAAGAATGTGTTGTAAAGAAGGCTCAGTTACACTGCCTAATAGTACAGTACTGTGGTACTTTATTAAACAAATACTTCTGGTCTAATTATTTTAAATTCAACACAGAAATAGAAGCTCCATCGTTGATGTGAATGATAACAATCGATGTAGGACTTCTCAGTTCAATAACATTTCCTTTCGCAAACACTGTCAAATATTCTCCAGTCCTGATGTGTAATGTTCTATGTTTCAACCAAGCTTGCTGTGTAACACTGTCAGTTGTATGGCAAATGTCCAACGAACCAAATGTCAACAAACGCTGACCTAGTTACTGCATACTCTCGACAGGACAGGTCACGCTGACATCACTGTAGAGTTGTACTGTTGATGTATTTGTGTGTCGTAACAGACCCCAAGGAACGTCTGGTCTCAGTAGTTTACTTCTCAATATGGTCACTGTGCAGGTTGACCCAGGAAGCTGGCACACCAGTTGTTAAATCACGTTTTATTTGTTAAATGACGTGAATGTCCACCAGTTGATAAATGTAGATGTTGGGACTGGTGTAGTAAAGTGTAACGATTGTCAACTCATTAAACCCAGCACAGTTTTGGTCATACAGGTCATCTTGTCCTGGAACGTGATGAGGCTCCGACAAGAATGTGAGTGTAGACAATGAGTGTGTATATGAATGTCAGAACGCGAATGGTAGAATGATTCGATAGAGTTGACAGGTTGGTAGTACATCACTCATACTCACACTGTTCGAATTCAAGAAGTACTGGAACTACGGTGGTCTTTTTATAACATTTAATGGGACGCACACTTGGACAGTACGTGTATGGTTACAGGAACAAATGTCGACATAGACAGCATAATGTTGATCACAGGAATATCATCTTAAGTTAGCATTCATGCTTGGCAAATATCATAATGGAGCATTCGTAAATAAGCATTCAGAGTTCCATCATGTAAATCATCTGGCTTTACTGACTGGGCACGTCAGACCATAACCAATATATAGGAAGGCTCCTAGACCTAACCTCGTCTAGCGAATATCCCTTCACGTAAAGTTCAATATATATATTTTCATAAAGATATAGGAATCCCAGACATGGGTTCTCACATGTAGCAGTGATCTCTTGGTTCATCGAGCGATAGTACAGGCATCCCTTTTTCTCACTCGATAAATACAAAGTATATGAATTTCAACATGGCTGTTCGTCTCTCGTGAGCTTCACTCACTATTGGATACAGACCAAAATTGGTCATTCGTTAAATGTCCTCATTTCTTCATAGCTTCTATCATAGAGGTAATTGAATAATATCATATAATCTAGTGCTGATACATAGGAATGTCATCTTCCTTTGAATAAATATTCTTTTCAAAAGTACCACTGTGCATCTGCTTATCGACAACGATGGCGAAGCCCAAGTTCATAATAAATTGTGGTTTTACCTTTCTATGCGAAATATAACTTTGCCATTCCTTGGCAAAAGAGAATAAACACTGGGGTAAAGTACATACAACATGTCTAAATGACTATCACTTTTCCCCATCTACTTATAGATCACTTTTTCGGCGATAAGCCGGCTACAACAAAATTCGACATCCCGACAGGATGACAGCCATGAATCACACCCCCTGCTAGCGATACTTCCGCTGCATAGCCTTTGACCTTTTCTAGCGACAACCAACATAGTTCGACTTAGAAATGTAAAGATATCCATATATAAGACAGACTCGTCCTACTCATACAAACACTACGTATAAATTCAGGCCATAGATATACTGAAGCAAGAACAATCTATTCCTACCCAGCCAAAGAATAAATCGCAGTAGGCCTAGATTCGTCCGCGGAGTCCGATCGAAGATGACGGAACTCCTTTCAAGGGAAGTAACTCAAAAATGACTTCTCCTTAAGCACTTAAAAAGGAAATACTTTGTTTACAAAATATTTGCGAACATAATAAGTATATAAATGTATTATATTGCAAGATAGTAAAGATTGCACTTTACACTGA